>OMNM01034867.1:0-12721 GCA_900302745.1 Parablennius parvicornis | reverse complement strand
CACCCTTCTAAAACACCTTTTTCCTCCTTTCTTGTCCACTATAGTGAGTTGGACTTCACACTCCACCTTCCAGAAGATCGTCAACAATGGGTTGGAGACGTTGGTTCACCGCGCAACAATAAAAAAATGGATTGCTTGGTGAACAAATGATTCGCCAGTGAATGTAACGGATCGTGCTATTGATGAATTGTTATCCTTGTTTTATCGGGAATGCTGGTTCTCAGATTACTTCTTGGGCACCGCCAGGAAAGAGCTGAAAACACCAAGTAACAAGAGTCCCAAGCCTTTGGAGGGTTGGACACACAAGAAATGAAATCAATTACCTCTTTGTGTGGATGTGTGACAGAGAAAATGAGGGGAATTACACTAGCCCGTGCAATTATATGAGTCAGAGATATAGCAGAAAACCCAGAGAGAGGGAGAAGACGAGAGTAAGATGGATATATTATGAAAGAGAGAGAAGATTGTTAAAAGTGCACTTTTCTTCTGAATGAATCATTTCTGTTGTCACTTTCAGGAAAAACGACGGCAATAGACAATAATGGAGTGTGCTGGGCAACACACACTCTTGACACAAAACAAGATTGACAAATGCATTTTGAGAAGTCGACAACATTAATCAAGGGGGAAGAGCGCCACTGATCCTTAAGGCTTGAGAGGAGATTGATTCAGCCTGACTGATTGATTGATTAGTTCAAACAGGCAGCGAGCTGGCATTTTCTGACATTCTTGAGGAAATTTTGTTCCGACAAACCTTGTCGTTCAGTCACCTCCACAGACACTCCAAATGAAGTTAGATGTTTGCCTCTAGTCATGAATACCTACGTAAGTGTTAAGTTTCATCACACAGAAAGATAGCAAATCAGTCTTCTGTGTGTCATTGTTCTGAATAAATACAATTTTCTCAGGGGCTACAAAGCCTAACTGTTTACCCGCAGAACAAGTGGGCCGCTTCATTCAAAAGAATTCACCCTGAGTCCTTCCATCTGCAGTATGGTATAGCTGGACTTCAAATATTCTTTTTCTTATCCTCCCCCCTATTCCATTCATTTCTCTTCAATCTGGTTATATACTTTCACAGAGGCGGAAAAGACTCAGTTATTCTTCCAGTGCAATTTTTTGTTTATCCAGGAAGTTCTCCCACACAAATGTTTGAGGGATTATCTCTCAGCTGAAATACATTTTCCATCATGCTGGTCTATGATTGTTTTCATGGTGGTCTCCTCTTGGCCTGTGTTGGATTTCGTGCTGTTCCAGACTTCATGCTGCTCTTCTGCTGATTATGTTCAGGTCCGGTGCAGATTTATACTGGTCAATGATGGTACCATGTAGGTCTGCTTCTGGTGTGTTGGTCTATAATGGTTACATTCCTGTCTCATGGTTGATTTCATCCTGGCCTATGCTGTTCTCATGTTGGTGTTTGCTGGTCAAATGCTTGTTTCATGCCGGTTTAACTGGTCTATGTTGGGCTGTTGTGTCTTGTGCCTCTTTCATGCAGATCTATGCTCGTCTCTGGATCTCATACTGGTCTATGATGGTGTATTTGAAGCAGATTTGATGCTCTAGCTCTAAGACCACCAAGGTTGGAAGGAGATGATTGATACGGCCTTATGTGCCACCTAGGAATGAAGAGAAATTGAATGAAAGATGCTCTAGTGTCTGCATACAAGCATAGATAAGCATAGCTAAACCAAAATATACATGATGGTATAACATATTTAGAAAACTATTGCTAGACCAACACACAGCAGCCTGAACCAGAGAAAAGTGAGCAACATCTTTTATTGTGTATACTTCCCATCTCTGTATCATTTCTCGGCACATTTCATATTTCTTCACAGTCTTGCAAATCTATTCATCTACATCCTGTAACTTAACAGACACTAGTTTTTGGAATGTGTGAGGGGAAAAAAAAAAAAAAAAAAAAAGAAGCTTCTCAAGTCTAAAATGCTAAGATGCTAACCAGACGTGAAGCTGTTGATTTCTCATCTTCATAGGGTGCTGCTGCCTGTGGAAGTGTGTGTGTGAGACACTGAATGGGACACACACACGCACACATACACATGCACCCACACACACACACACACACACACATACGCACACACGCATGCACTCACACACACAAAAACACTCACACACACAAACAAAACACAGTATCCATTGTGGGCTGTATTTGGCAGCTGCTCTTTTCGGCTTACACACATACAGAAATAAGCATGCACATACATCAATCTCTTCTGTCACACTTTGCACCCCGTTACCATGGTAACACCCCAAAGCTACATCTGTTTGATGGAAGATTGAGTCAGTTTGTGATTTGTGTATTTTGTGGATTTCCATAAGCATAACACATGCACAGTGGCTCAACTTCACATGACTGCTGAGCTTTTCATGTCTTTGGGACAATGGTTGATAACTAGTATTGTTGTTTCCTCTTCACCTTCTATTGTGAATATTGTGTAATGGTTTCATTTCAATTCCAGTAGATGGTAGCTTTCTCTTCTCTTCTCTTCTCTTCTCTTCTCTTCTCTTCATGCCCCTCACTTCCTTGAGTGACATTTTGTTGTAGCACATTGGAAACAGGTTTGTATCGATCTGCCCCAAGATGGAGACAGGGGCAAGATTGATCCTGTGTGTCTGACAGCCCTATTTCCTGAACCTGGAAGCAAAAGTTCCCTAAAAATGCCTCAGGATGATGAGAAATAACAAATGTGCCCTATTTGTGGTGGCCTCAAAAGAAAAAGAAAAAGAAAAAAAAAACTGAAAAACTCAATGCATTCAGCAGTCATGTAAGAGTCTAAATGAGATGTCAGGGAAATGACACGGCAACTCGAAAGAACAAATCACTCGGTCTTTTTTGTCAAAATAAACCGTGTTGGAGTTTCATAAAAGGAGGATGTACTTTATTGAGATGTCCCATTCACCACTAGATCTGAGTTAGGGCTGTGACTCAAAGAGAGGAGGCACCAATGATCCAAAACTAATCAAAAAGAGATTCAAATCATCCTTTGGAAAGAGCATTAACAATGACCGTACATCAGGCCATGTTTAATCATGACGGGCCTTTGAAGCTGCCTGTGTGTGACAGAAAAATAGACCAGAGAGGGACAGATGTAATCTTCTCCAGGAAATGATCATTTTACCTCTCACATCAATTGAGCATTTTAGCACTCTTGGGTTCTCTTGACAACATAATGTTGCAGCGCTTCATGAAAAATAAATGAAGCTACAACACTCGTGGAATGCGGTGCTCAAATTGCAGCATTTGTCAGCTTTGTGGGAACCTATGAATGCAAACTTTATTTTCAAAGCTGCAGAAGAGGTTTTTTTTTTTTTTTGAGTGTTGTATGATCAATAGAGATACCACATCAAAAGATATTGAAAAATAAACAGCCAAATAATAAGGAGTCAACAGAAGGTTTTGCAACTGTGCTTTGAATGATAATTTTGTTATTACAATGTTGATATGAGTTGCTTTTGTCAACAAACTTTTTCCCATTTCAGTTTAAAAACACATGTTCAAACAGATCTATTGCCTGCTGTCAAATACATGGAAAATTGACCTTATCAGTAAATAATCACTGGAATCCACATGAGTGAAAAAAATATATCATTGTGCAATTGGGTGAAAAAAGTCATGTAACACTGGACGACCTGGAGAAAACCCATGCCTGCATTTAACCCCTAAGCCTTTGTTAATGCATGATGTCTCATGCAGCTGGCCACTGTTTACCACTTCCTGCCTGTTTTGACCCGCCCTTCATGCGGTCCACATTGGGCTCTTCGTCCCACTAACACTATGCTGTGTTTGCTTTGACGTTGGTTGTGTTTGGTTTCCTTTGAAATGTACACTGTTGTTGGTCAGTAATTCGCTTTGTTTGAGTGTGTTGTACATGCGAGTGACTGATGAGATTCAGATCGCAACGTTCTGCTGCAGTGTGTGTCCACAGAGCACACTCAGGAGACTTCCTGCAAGTTAAATGCAGAATATTTTACCCAGTAATTAAAGGTTAAATCAGCTGTACTGAAGGGTTATAAATTAGTTAAGCAATTTCAAAACTTGAAAAGTTTTTATTAAAACTAATGTCTGGTTAGCACATGACTTTGTGACACATCAGTTGCTGGTCTAGGGTGAGAGATTTTGATGACTTGTATGACTTACTAGCACTCGAATAAATTTGAACTTTCCAGAATGGCTTGTAGTGTACTATAGCAAACAACACGTAAAAGCAGCAGTAAAGACCTTCTCATTTGCCTTTCCTTTGAGTCGGGTGGATAAATATACTTGGTCGAAGTATTTATAAATATAAAAATTTAGTGAAATATCATACACAGGGCTACTTCATACAGAATTCTGGTATGGCAGTGGGCGCTACTTGGTGATGATTTCATCGACAACCTGGTCTGTCAGAATCCTGTGCCAACAAAAAGTCTTCATCATATCATGCACACACTCAAGGACACTGGAGCATTTCCATCAAGCAATGAAATTGTTTCTGCAGGTGGACTATGTGCAAATAAATTAATGTTTATTGGGAGGATGACCTGGTATTGTAGCTGTAAGTACAAAAGCAAATACAGGAGGCCACTGGTTGAAGCTCAAATGGTCTGGTTTTTAATCAAAATACTGGATATTGATTGTCAAATAAACTAATGTGTGTGCAGGGCCGTTTGACTTACAACTATCTGATAAAACTTCAGCTGAACTTAATGTGTGACTCAGTCATTAGGCTGAATGGCATAGCTCAGTTAATGTGCCTAATAAGGTCACAAAGAAAAACTGATAAATTTGTGGGTTCACTTTGTATGTGTTTTGATGGTGAATTATTCACAATCCAAATAAGAGTTTTTGTGTGTGTTACACTTTATCTCAACAAGAACAATTTGTTGGAGGAATAACTTCTCAATTTGCTTGACTTTGCCACGGAGTCATTAGATAGAGTGGTGAGGCCCATCAAGCACAATATGGGGTTGTTCATGTTGGTGGAAGACTATATTGGAACATTACAGCCAAAACGAATAGAAAAAAGAAAAACACAACCAATGAGCTGATCAGTCATGAACTCAACATTTGAGCTACAGCAAAATGTCTTAAATCAAAGTTGCAGACAAAAATCATGGTGAGCTAGCTGGGGAAATGGCTCTCATCACAATGAGAGAAGCATCTCTGCTGAGAGCTGAGGCATTGGCACTACTTTTTTGAACGCAGTAAAAACAGACATTTTCCAGTCGATCCTTGTTGTGTAAATGGACCCAGAGGCAGTTAACAGTGACTCACAAGGTGCTTTTCCAGATAAAAGGTTGCTTTGTCTCTTCAGCAGGGACTGACTACTTCTTTTTAAATGAGTATAACTGTAATCAAATACACATTTTCAGAAACTTACTGAATACTGCCAGCAAACTCACTCACTCACTCACTCACTCACTCACTCACTCACTCACTCACTCACTCACTAGTTTTAGAAATATTGTAATGTTACTGTAATGCCCATACTTCCAGTTACTAACTGACTGATAAAACACAAACTTAGGGTGGCTGTGGCTTAATTGGTAGAATAACTGTCTCTCAGTTGGAAGGTTGCAGGTTCAATTCTCTATCTCTCTCTTCCCACATGTTGAAGTGCCCTTGAGCGAAACACTGAATCCCAAATCATGTAAATGGTTGAGTGTGACTGACATTATAAAGCACTTTGAGTACAGCTCATGTGGCGGAAAAGCACTGAATAAGTGGAATCCATTTATCAAACCTAAATATATCTAAAATAATCTATGTTTTAAAAGTGTTATGAGTGAAAACCACAAAAAAAGTAAACTATAAGAAAGATTAATATTCATAAATACTCCTTGCCACATAATTATTGTATTTTGACTCAGTGGGGAAAGGCCTCTGTACTTGTCACTAAAAAGTAAAATATGCATCATACCTTGTACCTGTCTGTCTCCCATTTATCTTTTTTAATTAAAATCACTCTGCTCTTTCTATCTGGTGGTCTTCTGCTCTACACTCTATACACCAGTCATGACATCTTTGAGCATTTATTTCTATTGGATTACATGTCATTGGGAAGTTAAAAGACAAAGAGTGGACATCTTCACCTGCTTCATTAGAATGAATCATAGCTGTGATTCATGCCTAACAAATAATAACTGATAACAGTGTGGAGAAACCTTGACTTTTAAAAAAGAAAAAAAGGAGTCATCAGTACTTCAATGATTTTGATAACACATTAACAACATTTCCACTGTAGCTTCTTGTTAACTGCATCAAATTCGGACCAGGGATTCGTTTGAAGGACATTTTCATGGCATATTTCATTAAAAATGCAACATTGTAGATGACACGAAGAAGCATTTATTCAGCGAAACATTATCAGCATCACAGACAGCCAAAAAACTCACTGCTCAAGCCAGGGTAATATGATACATGATGAAGATGTCTTTGTATCGATACAAGATTGCGCTTGCCAGAAGCTAAATACAATAGAAGTCCATGTCCTGAAAGAAAAGGCAAAGCAGACATTTGATTATGGAGGGGGCAAAAAAAGACAAGATCACACAAGATAGTCACATCAAATAAACTCACAGATGTTTGCATCTCGACTGCGTCTTCTTTAAACTTCAGAGTCTCATTCACCACAACTGCCGGGAAGTAGCCAATGATGCCCATCTGGTCCACGTAGCGCTCACCGTAAACCTGCCAGCAAAAGTGACATGGTCCCTCAAGCAAATTAACAGGCACCATGCAACACATGCTTAATATTTCCCTTCTCTTTTCTTATATGCAATGAAATTCAAACATTTTAATAAAATGGCAACATGCTTTGTTTATCACAGCAAATGTCAAATGTAAAGTTCTGAGAGTGTGATTAACTGAATGACATGCAACAAATATGCACATACACTTCCAGACCAGAAGACTCCGGCGCCCTCCGATGGCACAAGTTTAGAATACACATAAACCATCTGACCCTTTTTAAGGTTGATGAATCTGCAGTCAGGCGCTATGAAGTCATCCAAGGCAGTGGCCATGGAGAGAACATCTATAAAAGCAGAGCTCAGTCAAACATAAGTGTCCACTGCTTTAGAATACAACAAAACACATGCATTGTTTCAAAGTATGTTTCTAATTAAAGAGTTTTTAGAATCCTCTGTGTTTTCCTTCAACACTCTGACTTACATGAGCATTCTGCATCTCCACATCTCTTGCTGTCTGCAAGTTTATCCATCATGGCTGCCATCGTGGTCCAGTGCAGTAGTCCCACACACAACAAGATCGCCTGTAGATAAGTCATGATGCACAACTGTGAGTAAAGGTGAATGTGGACGTCTGAAGGATCTCAAAAAATATACAAGTCCCAAATAACTTTTCTGAGCCAGAGCTGAATGGGTTGAGCCCTTGCATCACAGGCTGCTTGACCAATCAGTGTTGAGTTTCAGAAATGCCAGAGTCTGGAACTTTTCTTTTCCCACAGGGGAGTTGGCTGACTTTTCTCAAATCTTTCTCTCTTGGCAGGAGCAGGCAGTCACAGTTAACAACTGTGTGTTTTCATCTCTGAAAAACAGGATACTTGTGCTGAAACATAGTGTGTTTATGTTTAATAAGGTTTTTATACTGGTGAAATGCTTCAGGGAGACGAGACGTCTCTCCCATATTGATGTTTTTTCATTGGCTTCTTGTAAAATCTAGAAAGAAATTTGAAATTCTTAATTTGATGGATAAATCTCTTTAGAAGCAAATTCCATATCGAAAAGTTGTTCGTCTAATATTATCTCATCAGAACACTTTTTTTTTTTTTATCAGAGTGCTGCTTACTATAAGTTCCCAAAGTTTCTAAAAGTAGAACATGAGGCAGGGCTTTCTCTTATCGGGATTCTCTCATGAGGAAGCAGCTCCCTGTTTTTGGTAGAGAGGGTAACACCATTAAGATCAGGATTAAAACTGATCAAAACTGACCAGATAAAAGATATAGACGAAGCTACTCATCTCACTGTGTACAATGTTTAGTTGGGTTACTCTCGAAGATCCACTTAATTGCACTGAGCTTCTCTCGTTTCTCACTCTCTAGACAATACACTACTGTTTTAGCATAACATGTCACTAACAATGCAACTGGACTGACTCTGTGGCAACAGGAAATGCTCAAATTAAATCAGTCTGAGATCAGGTGTATTGGCAGGGATATCCCAAGGTTTGGAACCCATTTACTTTTACCAACAGATTCCCTTGATCCCATGACTTTCTTGGTCTGAGGCGAGAGCAACCACTGCATCACTGTGCACGATATACAAAAAGTCCTATTTTTGTGCTCTGTGTTTATCATTTATTACTTTATGTGAACTCGAACTGTTCTGAAACATTTTTAAATGTTTGGTATAAGACTGAACTGAAACTTGATATACTGATGGCAACAAAAAGTTCCAATATCAAAACTATTTGGCATGTACCTGATGGATACATTCCACAAAAGCTGGAGAGAACCTCATTAAATAACACTTTTAAGACTATAATTCTAGAGGAAATTTTGTGTGCCTGCCTCTTGCTGCCAATATTATTTGATTTCAGCCTCTGTATGGTAACAGACGCTGATCTCCTTTGAGCTCCTCCAAGATGTGCCTCTCCCATCCGCTTTGCGTGGGACATTCCACGCGTTTTGATGTGCTGTTTGTGTCCTTGCTCCTGACTGTGCGGGACAAATAACTCGCAGAAAAAAACCAGTAGAAAAATAATAATAAAATAAAAAATAGCCGCCTACGATAGTAAACTTTGCGCCTCGCCACTAAAGTAGGCACAAGGATCATGAAAGGACTGACCTAGGCACAGTTACAATGTTGATAACGTGAAATAATATAAACCTCATCGAGTAAAGACTTTACTGACACACTGCTGTAGAAACGTTAAAGTGTCTTTCTTTAAACCAAAACAATGGATGTTTTAGCTGATGAAACAATGTCATATTTCGTGCCATAATCTGAGGTAGCTCGTAAATACTCCCTTTTTTTTCGTCTGATGCAAAAACCCTGCAAAACAGTATTCGTGTTTGTTCAAACCCCACTAACTGAGGTGGGCGGTGTTTCAACAGGGTTACGTTAATATACACATTAGAAAGAAAAGTGCACCGCTCGGTCGCGCTCTGTAGTACAACAAAACAAGCGCACACTCTTGGCGTTCAGGGTCGTGACGTGGTACAGTATAACTAAAAGCCGGAGTCTCCGGTGTCGGACGGTGGCTGTTATTGTTTGGGTTGAAGAGTTTGGCGGGGGGTCCGGTGCTTTGTTTTTAATCAGGGGAATGTGACCGGCCACAAGGAGAATATTTACGCGTTAATACGGACACCGTACATAATAGTTCAGGTAGTGGTAGGCTAACAAGTTAGGTTCGGAAGCAGCAGCCGATGGATGCGCGGGTATCCGAGCTGTTCGGCTCAGGAAATGGACACGGCTCCGGACACCAAAGCTTCGGGGTAGCTCCGAAAAAAGCCAGCTCCAAGAACAAGAAACCAAAAGCTCGCTTCTGTCGCAACTTTAAACCAAGCAATAACACTCCGTATCTACCTCCAGAGGTAAGGGCTCGAATTCAAAGCGCACACGCACAGCTACGTGTTAACATTTTCAGCCATATATAGCACAAGTTTGATAGAAACAGTGAATAAACCTGTGTTTGAATGTGTTTTGAAATACTTTTCGCGTTTAAATATGTCATTACAATTCCTGTCGGTTAGCTTCGCCTACCCGGGGTTTCGGATTAAGTGGTTTCCCTGTTGACTGGGGACCGATTTCCTCCAGCGTCCGTAGTTGCTTTTATTAACATCAGATGTTGAACTAAGACACAAAAAATGTACGACACTTCAAAACCTTAGCGAAAATGCATTCAAACGGCGTTCCTCGGAACAGATATGGATTTCGGTCAGGTTATTATCGTCTGCCGTTATCATCAGCAATGACGGACGCCAAAGGAAGTCGGTCACCAGTTAGCTGGAGAACTACTTAATCCAAAACACCGTCTGCGAACCTGCTGTGACACGTAGCTACTCAGTGGAGGGAAATGAATGACATGGTTTCCGTGGATCCCAAGATTAACAAATTCACATATATTATAGCCACGTTTAAAGTTCTGCCGTGGCTGCAGTTTTGGAGCCAAATGTGTGCGTGTGAAAAGCCGCTTCGTGTGACTTGAGAGGCTTCTAATTTGCTAGCAAGCAGAAGCGGAACAGCTGTGTTTGTAAATAGGGGGGCGGGTATAGAGAGCACACAGTCACAGTCACTACACATTCTGTAAAGGTCAGGACTTCATCATAGCTTTAGTTCAGGGGTCGGCATCCTTCAACACTCAGAGAGCTATTTGGACCTGTCTCACTGAACAGAACACACAGGGACAACCCCCCCCCCTTTGTGAGCGCGTGCGTGCGTGCGTTAATATAAAATTGCAAACACCTGCTTTGCTTGAATAAACTTTACTTTTCTTTATAGTCATTAAAAAAAAAAATACAGTTTGATGTACATCTTGAAACGGATATAAGGTAGCGTGTAAACAACCAAGGTAAATGTCATTTTTATGTGTATATTTGGGGTATGTCTTCCAAGTTTATCATTTATTTGATGTAAAGTTTTAAAATAATGAACTTATTCTCTCTCTCTTTTTTTTTTTTTTTTTTTACAATACTCGATTGAATATTATTTTAATCAATATTTTCCTAAATGTACTCTTTGAGCGGACTATGTTGTCAAGGTTAATAAAGGTTATAGCAGGCATATTAAATAAACTGTTTATGGCCCTAAAGTTCATCAGGTTCAACTTCAGCTGTAAAGACTATAAACAGTGTACAATGTAATTAATGTAGTTAAAATGTCCCCACATGTGTGCAGTTTGTCTCATAACAAATTAAGTGGCTTTGTGTTGGTGTGGCTGCCAGCGACCTCCTATTCACAGCAGGGCTCTGACTCCTCATTCAGGCAGATTGCTTTTTCTTTTTGCCTTTTAACAAACCAATAGCCTGTTGTCTCATTTCTCTACAGTCTGACAGCCTTTGTCCCTCTTTTTGTGTCTCTCTTTGTGTCTCTGTGCTTCTCTTAGGCTGAAGAGGGAAATATAGAGTACAAGGTAAGCAAATTAATTTGTTTCAAGAGGCGCTTTTACGACGAGTGATTATGGGATGTTTTATTTGCAGGGCAGCTGTGTCTTCAAGTTGATGTGGATGGCTTGGATAAAACATTTACAGTCACGCTGTATCAGAAGAAATGTAGTCTGGGCACTAAGATTCAATACTTACGGCAGATTAGCACATTCATAGTTTTTCACCAAAACAACTCTTGCCTCACCCTCATCAACATCACAGCTTATTTAACTTTCTACAGGCGTGTTTTAAGGTGAAGCTCTACATTACCCTCCCTCTCCTTTTGTTTAGCTGAAGCTGGTAAACCCGACACAGTATCGCTTTGAGCACCTGGCAACACAAATGAAATGGCGACTGCAGGAAGGTCGAGGGGAGGCCGTCTATCAAATAGGCGTGGAGGACAATGGCATGCTGGTGGGACTATCGGAGGAAGACATGAGGGCATCACTGAAGACGCTGCACAGACTCGCAGAGAAGTAAGTTCAGCAAGTTTCTTAATTTCCTCTGTATTTACACATTAATAACATGTAATATGTGTCTTTTAAAAAAATGGTGCCAAATGAATTTTAAGCTTAGCCCTATACATACTGTAGGCCAAGCAATGCTTTAGTGGTCAGCACGCTCACCTCACAGCAAGAATGTCCCCAGTTTGATTTAGTGCAGAGTGTTTCTGTGTGGAGTTTGCATGTTCTCCCTGAGTGTGTGCATGGTGCTTCACCTTCAGTTCCAACATCCCGCAATCCTTAGTCGGATTAAACGCGATATAGAAGATAGTTGGGTGGCTACTGTATGAACGGAAACATGCAATTCAGCCCCTGTTTTTTCTGGGGTTTTCTTTTGGCAGGGTTGGAGCTGACATCGCAGTCCTCAGAGAGCGCGAGGTGGATTATGATGCCGACGTTCCTCGCAAGATTGCAGAGGTTCTCATCCGCAAGGTGCCAGATGATCAGCAGGTTTGTTCAGTTTTTTTTTGTATTTCTAATAAATACTGTACTCATATTTCTTATTTTGTTTTTTTGAATAGTTTTGTAATTCTCTGCATTTTGCCTGCAGTTCTTGGACTTGCGAGTAGCTGTACTGGGCAACGTGGACTCTGGTAAGTCCACCCTGTTGGGTGTTTTAACACAAGGTGAGCTGGACAATGGACGGGGAAGAGCGAGGCTCAACCTCTTCAGACATCTACACGAGATCCAGACTGGACGCACGTCAAGCATCAGCTTTGAGATCCTCGGCTTCAACAGTAAAGGAGAGGTGAGATAACATCAGAAAATAACCCCTTTTGTTAACATTTTGTGATTCATTAACAGACTGTCTATAACTAAGCTCAGCAATCATGTCGATTTGACTTGATTTTTTTTCCCCCTCAGGTTGTGAATTACAGCGAGTCTCGGACAGCAGAGGAGATTTGTGAGAGTGCCTCTAAAATGATCACCTTCATTGACCTGGCGGGTCACCACAAGTACCTGAAAACCACCATCTTTGGCCTCACCAGCTACTGTCCAGACTTTGCGATGCTGGTCGTCAGTGCAAATACGGGCATTGGTGAGCGCAAATTATATTTAATTTACATGATTTTCAAAAAATATTTGCTACGCTGTATGCCAGTTCCT
>OMNM01034866.1:0-20275 GCA_900302745.1 Parablennius parvicornis | reverse complement strand
AGGCTGACTGAGTGTGGTGACGATGCTCTTCATCTGTAGACAGAATCACAGACACATGAACAGATGTTCTTACAAGGTTTCCGACTTCTTCAGAATTCATGTTGGAACATCAGACCTACCATCTGGTATCCACATATGACCGGGAAGAGTTTTCCTGCGAGATAGAGGGAGGCCAGGACGCAACCCACCCCCTCACATGTTGATGGCCTCGTTGAATGGGAGGCCCGGAAGCCCAGACAAACTTCTGGAGCTCAGATGAGGAAAACACAGGAGAGCTGGAGAACTGATCAACATTGAGCCTGTGGACGGAACCAGGACGTGAACAAACCTGTACCCCATCGACTGGAGCACCATCCCAGGAAAAACATCCGAAACCCGTGTCGCTAACTCAATGTACCCCAGTGTGACTCTGAGGGTCCTCTGGTTAGCATTGACAAACCGGATGTTCTCAGGCTTGATGTTGCAATGCAGGATGCCCAATCCTTAAGTCACGGAGACCCTTCAGGAGCTGCACAGACGAAGCGTGAGAGGATAGGTTGGCGAGGATGCACTCACAGTTTCCTCTGCCGATCAGAGAGCAATAGATTATTATAGCCAATAAGACAAACCTGTTCTCCAATGGCCCAAATGTCACAGGGCGATAATGGATGGTAATCATTGAGTTGAATATGTTTGCGAAGGTCAACATTCAGCAGCTAAAACACCACAAATTGATGCCCCATGTCAAAGAAGGACTCGTGGAACCTGACTAGGTTGGTCTGTTCCGGGTCCAGGACACTGATGACCTCCAAAATTGACAGCTGGAGGGAACAGCTGTTGTGTGTTTGATCTCGTTACGACATCACACATTCATTTCAACTTTATTCATGTAGCATCAAATACAACACAGTCATCTCTCGGTGCTTTAAACAGAGAAAAACCCAACACTGTGATAATTTTCCACATGTACAATGAAAACACGATAGAACAATAAAGCTGCGAGCAGCGTTGGTCGGGACCTCAGTGTTTGATCACTGCTTTTTTTTCAAGAGAAATGTCGGTTTTCCCATGCATTTCAATGAGAGAAGAAAAAGATTTTCTGGATATATGAGCAGAAGTCTCTCCTGTGTCATTTCATTGTGTTTTGAAGCCAGTACCATGTTCAATATTCGTTTGCGCGAGAGCCTTTTTAGGCAAAAATCGTATTTTGAAAGGCAAATTGTGGACTTCCTGTTGGATTTAGGTAAGGGGTATCGATGATTACTCATTTGTAGGTCTCGGTGAGACCAACAAATGAGTAAATGTTTGATCTCCCTACAGATTATATAAAACTTTAACTAATTTTGAGTTTGATGAAACTAATCCAAAAAATTAAGATTGCTGACTCATCACCTGTTTTCTATTAGAAGAAACTTCCCCAGTGAGGTTTAGAGATACGTCTGCGGTCCATATATTCAGCAGCTGAGAGTTTCTCGCCGTCTGTTCGGAGCTCATTTCATGATGGGATGAACTTCATCCCATCAGCGAGTTCACTCGGTCCTCTTACCTGCAAACAGCTGTCTCATTTCATGTTGGAGAAAACACACACAAATTTGTTTTGAGCTGAAGGGTCTAATACAGGAGACCCGGGGAAAAAGGCAGATGGTGCGATCTAAAATTATCCCGATAGCTTCAGCAGGGTGACTATCCGGGAGCTAAATTTAGCAGAGGGATAAATGATGCCTCATTGTACTAATCTTGATGAGATCATTTACATCTTTAGACGACGTTCTCTTTGCCGGGGTGGTGATTTTTCACGTATGGCGCGCAGCCATTCCCTCACATGGCTGCCGTCTGAAAGGCTCGGCGCCGAGGTCAAAGAAGAGGCTTGCGGGCGAAGCTAATCAGCTCAGCGTTTTATACGCATGATCACAGTTGGCTGGATCGCCGGCAGATGACGATGCAGATTAAAGCGTGTATCTGTAACCACATGTGGATTCCGTATGTGTAAATTCTGAGCTTGTGTGGGTCGCTGTGTGTGTTTGTAGAGGAAGCAGACGTCCTCTGGTGAGGACGGCGGTGGGGAGGCAGTGGGGAGCTCGGTCCTGGCTCCTTCGTCCCTCCAGCTGGGGAAACGAGATCCTCTAAGTCCCTTTGCTCCTCGGCTAAAATGGGACCTTTTAATTGCCTTGCTTCGCTATGCAAGGCGGCGGTGATAAACTGCTTTGAGTGTGTGATGACAGGAAGATTTATTTCCATTTGAGGTGACACTGAGATAATAACTTCTGTTGTATCTCGAAGCAAGATTGAGTTCATCGGGTTAAATTCAAATTTGACATCATAAACTACTTGTGGAGTGATGTTTTAATTCTAAATAAATTTTAATATTCCAGAAAATCTCCACAACCTCAAAGCATTAAACAGCCAGCAAATATACCTCATGTATAACCACTTGTTCAGTGTTTTTCCTCTTTTTTTCTTCACCAGTCCTCCTCATTTCCCAAACAGACGTCAAAATAATTTTTTGCTCTCCTTATTTATGACTGTGCATCATGTGGAAAGTGTCTGCTGCCGTCCTGATGCCAGTAATTAGATCGTCGTCCAGCCGCTGCAACCTTGCTAAAACAAGAATATGATGCTGTTCCAGTAACTCGATGACCTGCAGGCCAACATCGGAGCGAAGCAGCAATCAAAATGAGACCCAGACATGAGCGAGAGGGTTTCCTTCACACTGAGAGCCGTCCTGATTATCTACAAAGCGATTGTCTTCATGAGCAACTCAAGACGTGTGTTTTTAAGAGATAAAAATGAGGGCGAACGAGACGACTGGACTGTGTTTGTCCCGTGACGCTACAGACCTCATCAGTGTGACCTCCAAACCTTTCTATTGACTTTTAATCAGTTTGACAAATACTTGAGTTTCACTTCAAACATCTGGATACGCCAGCTTCTTTTTGACACCCACATTGACAAAATTAACATTAATAGGTGACTATTTTATAGACAAATTGAAAATGTCTGTTTGGCCAGAAGACACATCATCTAAACCATAGTGTCAAACACATTTTGAGTTCAGGGGTCACATGCAGACCAATTTCATTTCGAGTGGGCCGAACTGGTAAAAAAAAAAAAATAAAATAAAGTGTCATGTTAACCTATAAATGTAAACTATAAAGTTTCTCTTGGTTCTGGCGCAGAGTGTACGTGATGAAAATGTCTATATTTTTGTAAAGACCAAAATTATGGAAAAAAGACTCTAATCTCAACATAAAGCCAATTTTAACGAAACCTTCTGATGCAAAACACAGTGAAATGTCCAAATATCTTCACTGATCTAAACATATAAAACCACAAAATGTGATCTTTCCCTGTGTGAATATGAGAAAATAATAATTGCGGAGTTTTTTTCCATCACGGAAATTATTGAAATAAAAAACATTTATGGTTAAGAATTATTTCACTTGAAATTAATGTGTGAAATTAATGTGTTTCAAATCCTATATCACACATTGACAACCTGGCTCTAAAAATAATATAGTAAATAAACATAAAGCATGTTGGATGCTGCAAATGGAGGAGTTTGACATTTTTCCTTCATGTTCACCAAGTTGCATTGTTAAAAACTTTTCATCAGTGTGTTGATACTTTAACAGTTGCAGAAACATTCAAACAGGCAATAAAGAATCTCAGGTTCCTCGTTTTTACTATGGAACTGATCCCATCAGGCTGGATGCGGCGTCTTCTGGAGAAGAGTTTGACACCATGGCACCTACAGGTTAAAGAGCTTATGCGGGCTTCAGTGTTAACTCTCTCCACCTTACTCAGCAGATATGGAATCAAAGTCAGGAAAAGTCAACAGGTGGAAAATTGCCTTTGGACAAATGCAGCCTCCTATAGACGCCTCAGTGTGTCCTTGCCCGACATCTGACCTGAGAGGAGACTTTAACTTCCTCTGAAGCTGGAGAGAGAGTTCGGACTCATCGTTTATGAGACATTAGACTTGATTTTACAGCATTTATTCACCAAAACTACAAGTTTAAATCATACTTTTTGCCAATTTACTTCACACTTCAGTCTGCAGCGATCCTTGATTATTCTTCACAACATGGAAAAGCAACACAGAATCCATCAACCTCAACAGGTTTATATAGATCAGCACTGTCAAATCTGATTATCATTTTAATTTAGGGGCCTTATTTCATTCTGCGTGAGCCGGACCAGTAACATAGAGTCATAATAACTTTATTTTGTGCTTTCAAGTTGTACATAATGATTAGGAACCACTAAAATGGAAAGCCGAAACATAAAAAAAGTATAAAAGAAAGGGTGTTTCTAGTGAAATGTTTGCAGATCTATGTTCAGATTTGGAGATCACAGTTTCCACTGGTGAGTTTAGAAGTGTCATATGACAGTATTTCTGCCTCTTAAGTTACTTCACATGTCTGCAAATAATCTCGATACCTTTTGGTGAAACGTTAACAGGTCATCTCCAATTCAGGGACTATGTTTAAATACACTTCTGGACCAAAGTGACAACGTTACACATAATTGAATGTACTTCCTCGGTGTCTGCACACTCAACAAATTACACGATCAGATTGAGTTATGATGTTGACTGAGTTGTGTTAACTTGATTTTACGAGCTAAATCCACATTTCTCCAAACAGGCGTCTCTGAGGTCACTTGACAGTCGTTGCTATCTGGACAATTACAACACAGCCATGCTGCTCGGCCTGCAGGTCAAAGGTCAGTCTGCAGGAAGGCGTTGCACCACCTTCAGACTTCCCTCTCAGTCATTCACTCTTCTCTGCCGCCTTGTAATTTGCTTATCTTTTTTCAGATTTTACTTATCGGCTTGAATAATTGAATCAGTGACAACACTGAGAGAGTTAATGAGTTACCGCTGATCGCAGGGAGGTTTCCGTCTGTAAAACTGCACCTGTTGATAAAAGGAGGGACGGTATTTCTTGCACACTTATTGTTTTCGGTCGTGCAGAAAGCCACCGTATGGGAGCGTCGGGATATATGAGGTGAAGCAGAATAAAAGAAGCAGAAGATTCAGACGTAAGCAGAGTCGAAACTCTGTTATTTCTGATAGTTACTATCAGTAGTATCTGATAAAACAGAAAAAAAATACCTTCAACACCTTGTGCTTTAATGATTAGGTCAACAGCTGTTCCCTGTTTATTCACATTGGTAGGGAGGATAACACTCCGAAACGTCTTCATGACGTAAACTCATTGTGAGTTGGGAGTTGTTGGCTTATTTTCCAGCACTGGATTGACTGAATGCATCAAGACGTCATGATCATGGACACAGCTTTGTCAAAAACAGTCTCGGTAGAGAGACAGAATTATTACAAAATATCTCCAAATATCTCAGAGTTTCCAAAGAAACAGCTTAATTGACAAATTTGATTTTATTAAACTAATAATTAGAAATGTTATACTTAAAAGTTCAGGATACATAGAATAGAATAGAATAGAATAGAATAGAAATACTTCTTCAACCATGAAAGAAATCTGTGGTATTGATATTATTCCATTTTATCAGCAGGATTGGTGCCAAATTTTGAAATGAAGTTAAATTTAATAAATTGTGTTTGTATGTCACAACATAAAACCAATAGATTTCATGTTTTGCACACGAAAAAACAATGATCCATTAAAACAAAACGCGTTATTGACATACATTTAGTTGAAATGATGCTAAAGAAATGAAAGTAATGCAGTAAAACAGACATTCAAAGGGTTAAAACCTATGACTTTTAATGTAAATTTTATTGCCATGCTAATGTAAACGGCCTTTTCTTTTTTGGATATGTGCATGCTGGGTAAGGAGTTTTATCTATTTTGCTTTCCATACACAAAAGCAATAGTGACAGTTGTGGTCAGTCAGCTTCACATCTCAGATTCTGCTGTTAATGATACCGGCAAAATCAGCAGCACAAAGAAGAGAGTCTGTACAGAAAACATGATATTTCATATTGTATATTTATGTTCAGAACTGATGTTACTTTAAAACGTTATGTGCTAAAAAGTAGCATTTTCAAAGATATTTTGTCTATTAGTGGAGCTTTTTGTCAACAAACAGGCTGAGCTAAGCTCAAAACTCTGTTTGACTGCAACATAGCATGATGAAGTGGAAATAATTCACTGGCAGTGATACCGAGCTGATCCTTCATAATTCAAATTAAAGCCTGCAGCCATGGAGGCTTTTCACTAATGTGATTAACACATTTTAGGGATTTACATGTTTCATTAAGAGTTTGCACTACTGTTATTTTACATGGAGGATGTTAACACGTTCTCATGGCAAAAGATCAAGTTATTTCCTCTAAATTTCACACCGTTAACCTGTTTGTAAAATCAATATATTTCTTTCTTGATGTGATGTAATTTTAACACATCATCTAATTAAGATGTTAAAATCGCATAAGGTGAAATGGACAACACAACCACTTGTTTTTCTTTTCATCTGCAATGGATAATTCTGCATTATGTTGCGTGTGAATTGGCCGCCACTGATTAAAACGTCACTCTTTTAGTGTGAGCAGAATTTTTAAGGACAAATGCTATAGAAGGGTCATTTTGTATCCTAAATAACTACGTGCTTGGTGTGCTTGGACATCAGCCTTCAGATTGTCTTCGTGATTAAATTAAAATTGTGTTTTAGCTGCCTTGTATACCTCATAAACTTGTATCTATGTCCATAAAGGTGGATGAACTATTTATATTTTGCCTATATGTGTGATTCCAAAAAATATTTCCAAACTATACAAATACATCAGTAGAAATACTGTATTGATCCCGGGGGGAATTCCTAAAACTTCTATGGCTCCAGCAGAAAAAAAAAACAACAAACTCGTATCGATTTATGGAAATGAATGTTGCCTGCATATTTGTTGAATTTGCATGTTTTCAGAGAAATCCTATCGGTAAATGTTAAACTGGAGAATTCACCTCCACCGGAGCAGTGTCGACATGGCGACATACTTCAAGTGTAACCATGTTCCAACACGTCCCCACAGCGAAGCGTGGCCGAAAACATGCAGAACCGTCAAGACAGGATCTGACAACAGTGGGCCACATCAGGAATAAGACATTTTTCTTTTCCAAACATACTGGTGATAAAAATGACAATGACTTTATTAATCGTTTGGTTTTTTTCAAAACAATTTGACATTTTTATCACATTTATTTTGCACCACAACAGATAAAAATATGAAAGTTTAAACTGAATGGTTATTATGTCGCTATCTTACGGTTCCAGCCTTCTCGAAGTCAAATTGGGCTACATGTAGCTCCTCAACTAAAATGTGTTGGACACTTCTGATTTAATGTGTCCTTGCATAAAAAGGACATCATTTTTAGAATGAAACAAAAACTATAGCTAAAGATTATTCTGAGTGCAAAACTAAAAAAAAAAATAAATCAAGGTTAGGGATCGCAGGACAGTTGGGTCACATATAAAACACAACACAGACACCAACATATGAGACATTCTTGTATTAAAAAAAAAAAAAAAGAAATAAAAAAAACATCCTCCCTTCTCAGAATCAAGCTTGATTCATACAGCTGGGATCTGTGACAGTTACCAAGTGGGGAATTCCCATTTCCCAATATAGATGTTGTAATTCTACAACATCTACATATTTGTTTTGTTATGGAGCAGAAGCAAAAATTCCCACAATAAACTCAGAGTAGCTTCAAGGAGTTTCATGGCTTGTTGGAATAAACTGAGTCAAATAAAAGTTTATTGGCTTTTTAAATAACTTGGCTCTGCGGCTCTGCTTGTGGAGGATTTTGTGACACAACGAGAGAATACATTCATAACTTTCCCAGTTTATAGCTTCCAATTTCACCTCATGTAGTTTTCCAAGTGGAATTTGCTACATTTCCCACCTCTCAGCCACGCCTGAACACACCATCAAATACGATCCAGCAAAAATACTTCAAAACAAAGCTAAACACGAGTTCAAATATGTGAATCAATGAAAAGAATGATGGTTATGGTCAAAAGGAAACTTGGGTTTGGAACATAAAGCTTAAAACAAACTTCTGCTTGCTTTCATTAACTCTTGAAAGGTTTATTTACTTGAATGTATTTATTTTGCATGTTATTTTTTTATCTAAGTGACTTTTGACCATGTGGCTTTTCCCAATAGCTTTAAAATGTATGTTTTTGGACTGTGGAGGAAACCAGAGTAGCTGGAGGAAACACACACAAACACACAGGGAGAACATGCAAAGTCCTACATGATCATTATAGGCCATAGGAGTGACTGTGAGTGTGTTTTTTGCTTTGTCCAGGATTCATAGTTAACTGGGATAGGATAGGGCCATATTGAAGATCAAGTTCAAGTTTATTGTCATATTTGAAAACGCCAACATTAAAATAGAACATATGTAAAAAGGTCATGTAAAAGAAGCAGTGCAATTTAACAAAACAAACAAAAAAAACCATGTACAATAAAAAAAGAGTAGTGGATGTTTATGTTACATTTTTTAATCGGTGATGGAAAGTTTCTTGAACGTATCTTCAATCTTCAGTTTATTAATCACTATGTTTAAATTTTAAATACCCTTTTCCCAGTCAGTAGTCAGTTGTCTTTCCGTCATTGATTGATTGATTGATTGATTGATTGATTGATTAATTGGTATTTGCACGTCTCGCACCGCTGACATTCCTCTCCCAGTGTTTTGAGCTGCGCCGTGGCCCCGCCCCCTGGGGGCCGCCTCAGCCAATCAGCTTGCTGGAGGCTATAGGAGTGATGTGCCTGTTCATTGAGTCAGCGGCCATGCGCAAAAAGCATCCAGAGGAGGGCTGCGCTGTGTAGGCTGGAGTCCACATAAACCTCTCCCGGCGGGACTCACTCTCACTCTGCTTACTGGAGATTCCTCGTATCATCTGGACTTCATCCTCTTTGAACAAAAAAAAAAAAAAAAGGTGTTTTCTTCTTGAAGAGGGACCTACGAGCGGCGCAGACCACCGGGATTTCTCCCCCCGCCACCGCCGCCTCATCTCCCGGTCCCTCCTCTCTGGACTGACCGATGAGCAGCAACGATGCGGTGGCTCTGCTGTTAGAGACCTCTCTTCCCGTCTGCGTTATCTCAAACTGTTAGTCGTTTTTTTTGGGGTTTTGTTGTTTTTTTTTTTTTTTTTTAATTATTCTCCCCGAAGGAGGCGCGCGACACCCAGAATGAAGCTGAAGCCGAACCAGACGAGGACGTACGACGGCGAAGGCTTCAAGAAAAGAGCGGCATGTCTGTGCTTCAAGAACGAGCGAGAAGAAGAGGTGAGGGTTTCTCACGGTTTACGGCTTTACGTGGAGCAAACTGCGGGCGGTGTGTTGTGACTGTGTGGCCTTGCTTCCCCTCGTCTGGGACCGTGTCGGCTCCCAGTCATTCATGGGATTCATGGATAAAATTAGCCATGTTCTTTAATAACGCACGCGTGGTTTGCTGTGTTTGGTTCCGCTTCCTGGTCGGCTCGAAGTTTTTCTTTCTGTCAACGTGTCTGTGTGAATGGGGCTTTGGTTCGACTCTCCCTGCCGATGCGCCTTCGGGCCATCCAGTTTAGGCTAGTTTGAGGAGCACGCAGAGAAAAGGGAAAAAAGCGCTGTTGTCAAGTACGCGTCACTTAGCAACGCACCGCCGCCAGCGACATCCGCCGACTTTCAGAGTAAAACCCGAAGCTCGATTCCCCCGCTGGAAACAGCACGGGCTGCAACGGTAGCGCTCTTGCTCTGAAAATGTCTCTCGTTTCCGCTTTATCGTTCGCTATGTCTGCGTAAAAAGACACCAACAAGATTCCATGAATCTATTTCTAGATATCTTCTTATCGTATGTCGCAACCTTCACCTACATCTAGTGCCACAGCAGCGTGGCGGACCGTTCACGGATATTATGCCGCATCTCGCCGGCCTTGCGCGAGCTACTGCGTATGGATGGGGACTTAAAGGGACAGGCACCTTGTAAATAATAAACACAGGATGACATGTTGTTACTGCGACTTAAAGATGGTTATCAAACACCTTATGCACATTCCAGGACCAATCAAGCATCTTCCCTGAGTATTTTTCCTCTAAAACGTGGTTTATACACTTTTTCAAATAACTATGCAAATAAAAACATCACACAGTGACCCATAAATCAAATATCTGTGGTTAACAAGAAAAACAGTCAATATAGGGAGAATGTCATGGGCTCAAACACTGGCCATTGTTTAGTGTATTAGATCATCCAGGTACTCCAGTTTCCTCCCACTGTCCAAAAAACATTCATGTGAGTTTAATTGATGATTCTCAATTGTCCCGAGGTGTGAATGTGAGTATGTGTTGTTGTGTCTCGGTCCGTTTTTGTCCTGTGATGGACTGGCGACATGTCCAGGTCGTATCCTGCTCCTGCCAACAGTCAACCGGTATTCCAGCTAGAACAGGATATACCTTTTACAGGTTGCTAGACCATCACAGGACAAAAACAAAGACAACCTCACACACTCGATCACTGTGGGAGAAAACTGAAATTCCCTTGTACACACAGGGAGAACATGCAAACAACATCCACAGTATTAACAGAGATTTATATGTCACGATAAACTAGAAGAACGACCTCACAGGATGAGGGAATCATAATGGCATTAAAACTTACAAAAAAAAAATCTATATGCTACTCTGCTGCTCATTAAGTCATGCATGCTTTCAGATGCACTCGGTGTATAAAGTCAACATTTGAGGGATGTTTCTTTCTACCAGACTTTGCTATAATTTGAGCTGACACCTTTAAGACCAAAGGGTGTCATATATCCACTTTTAAGAGGATTGATGTGTTGCAATATAGAAATACTTTATTGATCCCTGAGGAAATATATAATGACACAGCTACTCAAGTAAAAGACACATTCCTAAGAAATCTACTCTGCGAGTGTTGTTGTGCTCTTGTGCCTCCCACTTGGTAATTTTTGGTCCTGCGAGACACAAGTCTAGATTCATAAATATTTCACTGAGTTACGAAGTCAGGGCTTTTTTTTTGCTGCATATCCCTGCTTGGCTAATTTTAGCCCCTCAATTCAAGCATGGCATAAACAAAATGTTACACAATATACAGTAGAAACAGCTCAGTCTGGTGTCACTCCATGTCCTGAGCCCTCCAGTGTTTGGCTTCACAACACACACAGAAATATCGCCCGGCTTACACGTTGTGCACGTTATACAGTCATGTTTTGGCTGTTTGGTATGTGTGTGTGTGATCATTGAGGCATTTTAAGAGTTTGTGGTGGGGGAAAAAATGACTGTGTTGTTTGTTACCATGCGTTGCACCTGCCCCGCTGCAGTCTTGCCCGAAGGTTCCTCAGAACTTGTTTGTACACAACAGGACAGCGAGAGACTCTTGTGACAACAGAACGGTGTAGGTGTGACCACCAGCCGCAGGTCTTTCAAGCTTTGACATGCACGTCGACTCATGCAGTCACGATAAGCCCCACGGCTTGTATGTTACTCGCGTTGAAGAAAATATAGGTTTCACCAAGTAACCTCTGTTGCCAACCTAGTTTCAAACACACATACAATCATGTAGTCGTCACAGTACACCAAGCGGTGGTGAAACGGGAGCTGTGTGTGTTGTTTTGTTTAGGAGAGTTAAAGAGAAAGGAGAGCCCTCAGGACAAAGTGGTCTGGGGCAGCAATTAAAATCCCTGAAGGGGGGGAAGAGAACCTGACCGTGCACAAGGACAGAAACGTTTTTCCTTTATGGTGTCGAATCACTTTTTTTTTATAACCATTGATTTGAAGTACACAAAAAAGCTGCATATTTCTTTGCAAGTGACTCAAAATAGTTGTGAAACTATTTTATCCGGTAATATATAAATAAAATGTATAGTTATTTTATGAACTTGGAATTTTGAAAAATATAACAAAGACTGGGAAACACTCTGAGAACAATGGTGAAGAGTATAAACAAAGTTGCCTTTTTAGCGAGAAATAATTCTTATTGAGCAACTTGCGTCTTGGCTTTCAGTAGTAGTGCTAATTCTTCTAGTAGCCCTTTGGGAAAGTTAGTTTCTCACCCCTGCTGTAGTTTTGATGAGCTGCTTATTCATGTTCACACCACAAGATGGCGTATTGAGTCACTTAGAGGCGGAGCTGAAATGACAAAGCAGTAGTTGGCGCTCGACTGTGACACTGCTCTGCAGATGTTCTGCAACTAGAAACCAACAAGAGCTAAAACTCTGAAAGACTAAAGTGACTCAGCATCGCCCCCTGATGTTTAACAGAGCCGTTATTTTAATTCGTACGACTAATCGTGTTTTATTAATGTGCAAAGCTGCTTAGCTGTAGGCCGCCACTAGTCGGTGCTCGAGTGCGATCGGCGCAGCAGAAAGTTTGAAGAGACGTCTGCTTGTGACTCTCGCGAGCGAAGCTCAGACACTTTTTTTAGACTTGTCGATTAGGGAACGAAAACTTTGTTTCCTCTACAGAATAAGAGAGCATCTGTCTGCAGTTTACATCAGCTCTGAGTTTTAGCAACTTACAGCAAATGTCCTTTGTTTACATGTTTTGTTTATCTAAAACCTTTTTTTTTTTCTCCAATTGCAGAGCGACGTTGGCAAAGTTGTAAAAGAATCCACGCTGTAGTCCTCCAGTACACAAAAGAACCAGGAAATAATTCAGAACAAAGATAACGATGAGATTAAAGTATCAAATGATCAGAAACATGAATATAACAACACTCCTGATTCAGTCACTAATGAATATCGTCTTTAAGCGGTGATGGTTAATCGTTCAGATGCCAAACCCTCGCATGTTTATCGGAAGCCTTTTATCAGTGTAAACTGGAGCTGCCGCCATGAGCACACAGGCTGTAGTGAGTGATTGAGTGTGAAGTCTGACCAAGCCGAGTTATGTCAGAAGCCGCTCCTGGTTTATGAGACTATAAGACTGATGATGGATATTGAAGGTACGGCAGCTGCCTGTAAATATGGTCACACTGGAGATGGCAGGTGACGCTCGTCCATGTGAGGAGATGCGTCATGGTGAAAAGTTGGAAGTAGGCGTTCGGGCTTCGTCTTTGCTGCAGCTTCTCTCTTCAGTCGGTATAATGCAGTGGTCTTTTCACTTTCTTATTGATTCTGCCGGGTTTACTGGAGCGTCCATGCCTCTCTCCATCATTCACTCCTCTCCGGGACTCTCTCCTCTCTCCTGTCCTGGCATTTGGAGCCTGCTTTATTTGACAGCCCGGGGCATTCCTCCTCAGGGAGGAGGTGGACGTGTTTATGTCCTGCCCGCCGAGCTCGTTTGAGACCACGCCAGAAGACTTTTACTGTCATAGCTTGTGTTTTACCACCAATAGTATTCCATGTCTCAGATTAACCGTGTAATCTGGAGTAATAAATTGAAACCTGCTCCCATGCAACTATGCAGCGCAGGATTGATTTTTGAAGCGTTTTTGGCTTCTGGTTCATCAGTTTGACCTTCGTCCAGAGTTTCTCCCTCTAGAGGAGGTTTGCTGTATGTATAGCTCGTCTCATTTTTCATATTGGGGGGGCCCCTGGCAAGTGGCTTGAGTTGCAAAACGGTGAAATGTCACCCTGCAAACTCGTCAGAAGTTCTCCCTCCCTCATCCTGACCCCCTCTCCAAATATAAGTGGGTTTTCTCTGTGAGAAGTCGAGCTGTCAGCTGACTGTTGATCCACCTGTCATGACGGTGTGAGTTATTTTGTTTTGGTCCTTTTTTTTTTTTTCTGGCCTGGTTTAAATGGAAGCCTACAGAAAGGGATGCTTACCCCCTTATTTACTTTGTACTCCAAATGGTACCGCCAGCAAAAGAAAATGTTGTCTCTTTCTTCTTGTTCAACACGACAAGTGAAAACGCATCATTTCTGTTTCCAAAAAGTTTTTTGTTTCCGAGTGAAACTTTCTGAAAACGATGTCCGTCTTCACGGCAATGGAAGGAAATGGTGTAGTTCTCCTGTAGGGCCACTAGTGGGTGCTGTTTGTTTCTTTAGCAAGCCAGCAGATAAAGCCAGCTGACTGAGTAGATAGATGTTGAAATGGGGTAATAAAGAAAAATGGCTCCGACGGATTAGTCGTCGTAACAAGTCATGGAAGGTGTTCGACAAACAAATGATAACAGTAGGAACATCTTTGAGGGCCGAAGAGAATAATGGTCAAAATAGCTGAAAATCACTACTTTGAAAATCCTTTTCCGGGAGTCTCTGTATGGTTTAGCACAGCCGATTGAAAATGAGCCATTTCTCTAAATCAGTTGTGCTGAAGCAGACGGGACATCGGGTAGAGTAATAAAAACATGGCCGTCGTTTTGAAGCAGCGTTTCACTGTTGCTCCTCATCAAAAAGATCTTGTGCTTCTGCTACCGAGGTTGTTTCAGTTTGAAAGCATCATAATCACCCTGACACCAGCGCACTTAATAGAACTCACAACGTGTCTGAATATAGTCGTTGACACTTACAGAGATGATACAAGTTCGCAGGGCTGTTTTTTTTTTTTCTTTCTTTCTTCCAGCTGACATTTTTCTGAATCGAGGCTCAGTCGACACACTTGCTGCTGCTCCCCTCTATGAAGCCTGCAGCAGGATTCATCTCAGAAGCTGGTGTGAACTAACAAATTCATTAAATACAGTTTGCAATATGTAGATTGAACACTCTACATTCCCAAAATCATTAAAACGGCCAAATGTGGGCCGTGACGCATCACGAGGGCCGCAACCAGAAGATAAAAATGGAACGAGCAGGAGGAGATTTCTGCTTCGTCCTCGCTGGCCCCGGAAGCCGCGTGGCTTTTGTTTTGTATACATCTCTCACTGTCGGATTTGCACGAGATGACACCACTGATCTCCCTTTTAAGCCGACTGGCCACGGTTCAACTCGGACACACACGCTGTGAGCCGTTCAGGGCCGGGGGTTTGGTGAACCCAGACCGAGAGAAAACCGTAACAGAGTCGACTTAGATCAGCGAGTGGAAATGAAATGGAATTAAACGTCTCAGATGTGACATTCAGAAGTCGTTGCTGCACGCAAGAGGAATCATGAATGTTGTCTGGATCAAAATATCTTTAACTTTCTTACTTTAATGAGGGATGTGAAAGACCGGAGGCCAAACTGAGTTGAAAGTGAAAATGCAAAACTTGAATTGCAGTTTGAGTGTTCTATTACAGGGAAACGGCTTGGAGCCGTTGAAAATGCAACTTTTTTTAGTTATATAGTTGACAGTAACAACCAACTTGGTCGTCTGTCTACTATACTGTCTGTTTTCCCATTGTTGATGTTTAGAGCAGATTGTTCTCTCTTGGCGTGTGTGTGTGATTTCGTTACAACAATAGAGCTACACTCGGTAGAGCGCAGACGTTCGCCAACACCACATTTGTTTGCGGGAAAGAGTTAACATCGCATGTTAGCAGTTAACTCGTATCGACGCTAACTAGCCCGTCGGGTAATAACTTCACCGTGTGAAACACTGATCAGGGAGTGTCTCCATGGCGACAAATGCTGATCTCCTCCAGGAGGTGCCTCTCCCATCCACTTTGTATGCGACATTTTTTCAGTTTTTTGGGGGATTTATTCGGAAACGGTTAGCGGTTTACATTCCAAAATCTAATCAATTAGTCCCTGAAAACATGCATAAAAACCAGTAAATGATAATAAACCTTCGTTGGCGAAGGTAACAACCAAACTTCGCTTTCAGCGTTTCGGACATTTCTCTGTTAACGGATGTCGTTTTCACAATGTTGCTCTGTAAAAATGTGAAAGTTTTCTGAAATTATGCATTTTCACTTGAATCGTTGTCGTGTCGGCGGGACCTTGTATCGAACCAAGAACAATCGTTAACGTGCTTTTTGGTACTTTTAACGAGGTTGGTAGAGGACAGGGGGCCAGGCTGCGTTTGTTTTAGTCACAGTGCAGGTCAAAGAGCTCCATCGGCAGGTTGGGAAGTTCAGCTTTGCACATTTCTTCCAGTTTGCACTCTCCCGAGAGGACGTCATGGGAACAGCCTGTGCCGCTAGTGTAAAAGTCTCTCCCTCTAACATATGCCATTCACTGTACACTATATCGGACGCGCACCTGTCGCATGGCATGAACACCCTCCTGCGGGTGTTTTATAAACCGTGCACGCATTTAATCCACATCTTCATTCCTGCCATTCACACCCGCCCTCGTAACCCTCACCTTACATCTTGTGGGAACACCAGCAGGTGGGGGACTGGGACGAAGCGCCGCACGTGAGGAGCGGACACGGCTGGACGTGGAGGCCGCGGCCGGCATGTGCTGCACAATGGCTTTGGCTTTTGGTCGCCGCGGCCACAATCTGATTAGAGGAGAGGCAGCCTTCAGATTAGGTGACAGACCGACTCCTCTGGCAGATTACCGGAGACGGTGATCAGATGTGTGGCGGAGGTGGATTCCACCATCTGTTGCACAAGCTGCTTAACACTCGTTTCTCTCCTTGATGTATGTATATTTTACACTCACCGCTCAAACTAAGTCCTCCACTGACTTGACTTGTGGGAGAGGAGTTACTGTGATGATTAGATCATCAAACTTAGAAACACACATAATGCTTCAGCCGCAGGAGTTCTTTAAAAGGGACATTTCACTGGGTTTCACATCAGAAAGGTTTGGATAAAGTTGTTTATGTTGACATTGTAGTCATTTCCAGTTGTAATTGTTTGGTTTAGTAAAACTTTCCATCAATTATAAACTGCGCCACAAAAACAACTTTGATTTCATTTAATATCTGGTGGATCTTTCGGTATAATCTGCAACCGTTCTTACCTTTTGTAGTTTTAGCTTAGTGCAAAACTTAGTTTACCCTCCCACCACTTCTGTTAATATGTGATTTCACCTCAGATGATCATCTCTCCGTCTCCTAAATAATCCAAGACTGTAAATAAATCGTATGTCTTGCATCGGCTCTTGATGTTCTTAATGCCTGTCACTTTCTCGGATGTTGCAATTTGCTGATCATTATCACACAAAGTGATAATGTTTACAGCAGGTGTGTTTTGGATTCTGCTAGGAAGCGCACACACAGGTCCATCTGATCCATGCATATCAGTGTACATTGCAGCTGTAGTGTAATTCGAAACTCTGCAGGCGGCGTGGGCAGAACTTTAGCGGCTCACGCTGAGCCTGCGGCCATCATGTCACGGAGGTCATTTTTGTTATGTCGGGAGCACGTGGAACGTGAGAGGGAGTGTCTTGACGATTCCAAGTGAACCCCGTTGTCATGTAGACGAGTGAAAACAAGACTTTCTGAAAACGCCCGGTCTCCGTCCGGAGTAGTCGGCACGATTGCTGCTGGTCCCGGTGACCACGGTCGGAGTAACTACTAGTTCTGCACATGCTCAGTAGCTGCCATGTGAACATGAAAGTTTTCTGGAACGAAAATGCAGAAAGGATGCGTTTGAACTTTGTGGCGTAAACGGAGCCTCTGTTTCACCCTGTGACGGATCGGTGAGCTCCAGGATTTACGCTCCCTCCTCCACCAAACTCACACATTTACCTCTTGTACATCTTTAAAGGGGTTTTTTGTCAAACTCTTTTCATTATTGGCCCAGTGTGAGTGAAAAGGGTGAGGTAAGCTTTTGGCAGGTTTCGTGCTCTGCAAGCAACAAAAGAATAAATAGAAGAGGCACCATCGATCATCACGGCCCGCTTAGTTTTATGTCAAACTCATTTTAGTCAAAAGCACAAGCTTCAGTTTCGGACGGCTGTGCGTCAGTTTGGCCCCATGAAAAAGATTTAAAGGGAAGAAATGTCGGCTTTGATTTGTGACTTTACCACCGCGAGATGAAGGAAACGCCTCCTGATCAGCTCCCGTCTCCCCCGACAGGTTCTGCTGGTCAGCAGCAGTCGGCACCCGGAACAGTGGATCGTCCCGGGAGGAGGGATGGAGCCTGAGGAGGACCCGTGTGGCGCCGCGGTACGGGAAGTGTTTGAGGAGGTGAGTTCTTCTTTCCGGGGAATTAAACGGAACGCAGCGTGTTCGGGTCAAAAAAAAAAAAAAAAAATCTGACTCAGTGTTTGACTTGTTGGGAAACAGCTCGGTTTCCACAGGATTCTCTGGATCCTCTCGTGAGGCTGGTTCATAGAAAATACACAGGCGTCGAGCTTGAGTTTTTTTATTTGAAGCCAACACGCTGTATTTGTGGCACTAAAGGGAACACTGGTTCAGTGGAGGACGAAGGTGGAAACCTACGACTGTGACTTCTGCCGGTTGTGATGTAGAGACGAGAAATAGTTTATTTTCAGTCTCACTGCCGGTCTTCATTTCCATCAGTGTTTCTGTATCTGAGCTGCTCTCTGAAGCTCTCTGGTGTCGGTGGCACGACCGAGGTCCCCCCTGGAGGAGAATCTGGTGTTCTCGGTTCTCAGGCCACGTCAGCGGTCTAAACTTGGCCGCTCGCTGGATTGACAGGGTGACACTTGTGAACTCTGCTGAGAAAGGGGGAAAAGAACAGATGTCATGTGTCTCGGGCAGCTACCTGACTCCTGACTTAACAACACAAGTGTTATGAAGGTGCATAATTAGGTTTCCGTAATCACACTCGCTCAGGATCCAGGCCAGGTTTTTTTTTCCAGGCGACGAGATGTAAACGATAGTTAAAGGCGACTCTCATTATATAATCCAGAACTCTATTTTAAGGACTTAATATCATGATTCTGTCCAAGAAATCATTTCCTCTGAAAGAGAAAGGACAGATTGTGAAAACTCTCAGTACAGAATAGCAACTCAAAAATATCTCTGATCAGGTGCAGGACTGTAAATCACCTGTCTGTCTGCTCCGTTTGAAAACGTTCAAACTTTATCGACAGTTCCCTCAGTTTTGCTGTTCAAGTTTAAACGTTGCTACTCGCAGAGTGACAGGAATGTTATTCACGGCACAACAACATTTCTTTTCCTCTCTTGTGTTCCAGGCCGGAGTGAAGGGCAAGTTGGGACGTCTGCTTGGCGTTTTTGAGGTGAGACATTCTCGTGTCACTGAAGCCAGTTGATATTGCACAAATGTATCCTTTTTTAAAACTTAAATTCCTTGAATTTCAAGACGATGATCCAGTAAATTGGATTCCGGTGGGTTCATCACCAAGACTAAAAAATGAAGAGAAAATTGTTTCCTGCAGTTGCGAGTTTTGTCCACTGGGTGTCGCACTGATCATGAACTGCATGATGTCAATGACGCAGCAGTGAAAGTCTGCGGCCTGATTTCCTCTCAAACACCATTTAAGAAGAACAGCTTCATTTTGAAAAGCAACCGACTTGCACACCTTTTATTCTGAAGCATATATACAAGATAATTAGTAAAAATGTTAAGATCAACATCTTCCGGATATTTTGATCCTTTTTAAAATCTGATCATTGTGTGTGGCCACTGAAGTAAAATAGATTTGACACTGCTGATCGTGTTGTGCTGACTCATCATTGCTTTCAGGTCGCTCAATATTCCCACTCTCCTCTCTTTTAGCAAAACCAGGATCGGAAGAACCGAACATACGTATATGTGCTGACCGTCACAGAAACGCTGGAGGCCTGGGAGGACTCCGTCAACATCGGTACGGCTCCCTCTCATCCTCTCATGAGCGTCCTCTGCGTATTCCTCCTTGTTCTGCTGAGTGCTGCCGTTTCGTACACTTCTACACTGCATCTCCTTATTTATGTGTCGGCCGGTAAACTGCTGGAAGATGAAACGGGGCTATGCGGCGACAACAGGTGCCTATAAATCCAAGCTGCAGTAGATTACGGCTGTCAGTGCTGCAGCTGCAGTCTTTCCCTCAAAGCGTTTCTCGCTTGTATTCGTCTGTATCGCTCTAAACGAGGCGTTTTCACCTGAAGCGTTGTCGATAATCAATGTGCATGCGTTTAACGTGCTTTCCGATGAACAGTAATACGATAATTTTGGCTGATTCCCGGTTCAGATGAGATGAAACTCGGCCTCATCTCGGTGTGAATCCAGAGATGTTAGTGTCGTACAGGAGCGGGAGCCACATGTGACCCGTGTCCGTCCTGAAAGCGAAGCTTTCTTTACCCTCCGTCTCCTCGGGTTGCGTCAGGAGTCGCTTCTTGTGTAAAACTCGTGCCAAATGAAAACATGAGGCTCACAAGAGCTCCTGAAAGGCATGTCCAGCAGTGGCAAAGCCCCCTTTCCCTCAAAGCTGTGCTCTGCCTCCCCCTGCAGGCCGGAAGCGGGAGTGGTTCACCGTGGACGAGGCCATCAAAGTGCTGCAGAGCCACAAACCCGTCCACGCCGAGTACCTGCGGAGGCTCCAGCTCAGCTGCTCCCCCACCAACGGCAACTCCATCCTC
>OMNM01034864.1:0-12806 GCA_900302745.1 Parablennius parvicornis | reverse complement strand
CTCCGAGGTCATCATCCTTCACATCCTCTCATTCATGAACACATTCTGCCTGCAGCAAGAGGTCAGACAAGTACAGGACACTTCCAAGTACCCAAACACCAGCTTTTTCATGTCAAATAGGCTACACCAAAACAATGCAGGTTGTTTAAGATTAGAAGATAAAAGCTGCACACAGATAGAAACTCTATGTTCTTGCTTTACACTCACCTCCCCTCCTGTTACAGAAGAGCAAGTTAATATAAAGTAAGAATACCACATCACCCTGCAGCCCTACAAGCAGGTCAAAATGGGAAAGAAATTCTGACAAATTTGCATGTTCTCCCTACTTGGAGGAGAGAATTCAGAGAAATTTGCATGTTCTTCTTGCTTGGGTTTAAATTTCTAGGATACCCGATGCTTTTTGGGTTAATCGGTGGTTGCAGTGAACATGTTGTGTGGTTGCTTGTTCTGTGATGGACCAGCAGGTGTGTTGGCCCTCACTCTGTTAGTCTCATTCCCCTTTATCTCTGAAAGATGGACAATTTGTCATGTTTGGTCCTAAAAGAGAAGTGTAGAGTAGGGATTTGTGTCTTTCAACAATTGAGTCATATTTTTTAAACTGATTTCAGAAAACAAATGTTTCCATTTATTTTCTGTCTAAGCATATGTGTTATTTTGTCCTCTGGTTGCTGCTTGTAACATAAAATTTAAAAGAAATTGTTGATCAACCTGATCCCTTTTACAAATAAGATATAGATTTATATAATATAAATTAATTGGCCTGTTTAGACACACCATAGTAACACATTCATGAATGTGAATAAAGGAATCTGAAGACTGTGAAAGAGCTGATTATTTCCATCAATTCATCCAAAGTGTGAAATTTCCATATACTGTTAATTATCTAGAAATATTGCAAACCTTTTCTGTTTGATCCTTTGTGATTTTAGCTCAGGAGTCATGAAAATCAAGTGTCTTGAAATATTTTTGATAGAACCAGATGTTTTTGTTTCCTAAAAAATGCTTTTAAAAATAAAACTTTTTAGTTTGTAGAAGTGCTCAATGTTATTCAGGTTGTGTGAAATGCACTTTAAAGGGGTGATATTATACAACTCTTCAACACTTTCAAGAGGGTCCCATTGGTCATAAAACGTTGCATTCAAAGTTCATTGCCCCAAATCCAGCTTCTCCTTGATTTTTACCCATTTGAATATTGGTTATGAGCTGCATTCAAAATCTGCTGTGTCTGTGTGAGCTGGACTGTCTCTCCACCCACACATGTCCATCTTGGGAAGAGGAGGAAGTACTTCCTCTCATGGTGCCATGTGCCAGAGCAGAGCTGAATAATTGTGGGAAGGTCAAAGGGGGGTCAACCTTAATTGAGATTGGCTGAACCCACAATGACACCATATAGGGTTTGATTTCCTAATGGCTCATTGGAGCAACACACTTTTTCAAAAAATAAACAAGCCATGGAAGAGATGACAGATTTTCCTTACTTCTGGAGCATCATTTAAGGTATGAAGAAGCATATTATGATTGAAAAACCATTAGAAAGTGACCTTTGCATAGTACAACCCCTTTAAAGCAGAACTCAAAAATACTCTGAGTGACCAAATTCGATATCTTCTCTTCTTATTGTGAACACCTCACGTAGGAGCGGATGTCAAGTATCACAATTTATTTATTTTTTTAATATTGAGCTATGTGTTATGACATAATTAAAAAATGACACCTTCCCTTTACAGGCATGACATGTAAACTTGTAGCTAGCTGTATTTCTGCGACTGCTTTGGAACTAGTTAGTCGGACACACATTTGGGTTACTTTACTATGTAGTGTTGTATTCAGATTACTTCTGCTATTGTAAATATCAGGTTTTCAAGTCTGTCTGACCCTCTCCTGTCTCCTGATCAGTTTCTGTTCCACCTTCTCGTTAGACTCTTTAGCCCAGCTTCCTCTTTCCTCTGCAGCTTCCTCTCGAGGTTCAAATCTCTGCAGATCAGCTGAGCCAACTCCTCCGGCTAAAACCTCTCTGCTGGTTTGATGCTGTTCTTCCTGCCAGCGGGAAACACTTGTTATACTTTTATTCTGCCAGGGATTACCTAGAAGTATTGATCCCTACTCTGCTATATTCATATCCAAGACGAACAAAAACTTCTCCAAGACAGCGGCAACTTTAGCTGAGTGTCACAAAATAAAACATTTTGTTGAATTAGTTTTTGATTCGGCTCACATATTTGGATGAAAAAAAAAAGTTTTCATAATATTACAAGCAGTAAAAAAAAAAGTAAACATTTTCAAAATGAGGACAAAAACTGAGACCCAGAGTAATGAAAATGTACTAAAATTTAATCATTCATAAAAGCTGGAAAATCATCTGTGACAGGGTAACACAAGAAGCAATATTAGAGTTGGTTTAGTACAATATATTTTCAGCCTCAAGACACAAATCAGAACGCACCATTTTCCCCATCAGTCTATAAAATACTAATTTCCTTAGCTTTATTATGCAAAAATGGAAGTAGAATATATTATGGGAAATATGGAAGGCTTGCAGCTCTCGATATAAAACAAAGTCACTTAGGAAAGATGTTATCTCGTCAATGCACATCCTTGTAAGTAGGAGCGAGTAACTTATGGACAATGACGCATCTTCATCGACACTGTTAGTGCAGAAATGTACAAGAAGACCAACATTTCACATGGATTCCTTTGTAAAACGTAACGTCACAATATGCCAAAGATTGATGTTACTTTTAATAAAAGGTTTTAGTTCCCATCTGGATTAAAATCCATGGTCTCCTCTTTTACACTGATATTTCCAAAAGAAAGACACCTTGGAGAAGAGAGAGAAAAAATAGTTGTCATCAGGCTGACGATATAAAAAAAAAAAAAAAAAAAAAAAAAAAAAAGGTGGATTTCTTTGCCATTAAAAAGCAGAAAAGAGTATCTGGAGAGTATGTGCCATCTCCTGCCATTTTGCGAGTGGTGAAATTTTCTGTCGGCCTGTTTTCAAAAAGCTCTGGAGAGGACTTGGAATGCTGGCGCGATCCACTGGAAAACAGTTAATCATTACACGTTTCTGCAAGGAGGAAAAAAAAAAACTGTCAGAACATGCATCCAACATCATCTTCACCCAAGTTACAACAGACACACTCACGTCTATGTAAACTGATCTTCCATAACATTATGACCATGGACAGGTGCTACGATGAAGAGATAATCTATTGCTTTCCTTTCATTTTATAGCGGTGTGATATCCAGTCAGTACAAAGTTGGCATTCCGTTTTCAGAGTTGCACATGTCAGAAGCACTAACGTAAGGATTTGATGGGGTTTGACTGATGACGGAATGACTATCAGAGCATAATCATACCTGCAGCTATTGAGGTGTGATCACAGGTTAAATCAAAAGTCATCTAAGGAAGAAAGCTCAGAGAATTTTCACAAATCTTCATGGATTATTGATGCCTGATATACCATTAGCTTATTGTGTAATTTCCAAAAGTGTGTTACTAAAAAGTTGTTGCTATCAAACACAGCAGACCTTCTGAGTTGTGGTGGGGCCCACGCCCCAACAGGTCCGGGGTGTTCTGGGCCTATTCACTACTCAGTAAGTGAACAAATAAGACCTTTGAGTGTTTGCTGAACATCCAGATCATTAATCACAAACACAGGGGGGAAGTGTTTGATCTAAAATGAATGAATCTTCCACAAACACCTTAGTTTTCTTTTCACTTCTTGACTTACTCATCAGCGCAAGCAGGACAAACGGTAGAAGGTTGAACCGTATGGAACCGGCCACACTTTTCAACAAACCCGTAAAAGAAGTCTACGCTTCAAAAGGCTTGTTGTTTTCAGCTTTAGGTTTGTTTTCCCACCTCCTGCCATCACAGAACAACGCTCTGCGTTTTTACTGATGTGAAAGTTTTATTATCACAGCGTTGCAATGCTGCGTTGTTTCAGGATGACACGTTTACTGTAGCTCAACCGAGCTCCAAGTCTCCAGAGACTCATTTTCATATCAAAGGAGGGAGACGCTAAACCAATTACTTACATTCACAAACCTGTGAAATCACAGACAAACACACTGCGACTCTGGGGAAACAGCAGCGGCTAATTTAAAGTTTAATTTATTGGATTTGTTGCAGCGAAGACTACAAACAGGCAGAAGCTGTCAGAAGCAACAGTTACACTCATTCAGCAGCAGGTGGAGCCACAACATTTGATGAAATTGAGCATTTTATAATAAAATTTAAATATTTTTTGATATAAATAAAAAGGCTCAGCTTCTTAAGTGATTTTCATTAGAACGCAGGGAAACAGGCTCGTGTGGCAGATTGCATTATGGGACTTCAGACAGCTTTCAACTCTTCAGCTTCAACACCCAGAAGACTTCAAGTGACTCTTTTAGAAGAATATCTGCTGTTTCAATCTGCATTTGTTTATTTTCTCTAAAGTTACTTAATGTCACTGCATTTGTTTGTCATGTAATATGAATTAATAATCACTTCCACTGATCTCTAAACGCTCAGTGACAACCAGAGCTGAGCGAGCAGCTGCATGAGACCCGCGAGTGGAATAAATTTTGTTCTGACTCCCACTCACCTGGCCCGGAGCTGCCGTGGGAGGGCATTTTAGAGCAGTGTGCAACTCGACTTCTTTTTTGTCTTCTTCTTTTCCATCGGCGTTTTTCTGTTGATCTGTCGCACCAGATCATAGAAAATCTACAAGAGGAAAAAAAAAACAAACTTGGTTGTCTCAACGAGTATTTGCTTCAGCCGTGGAAACTTAACAGGAAGAGAATCGAAAACAAAACTTAAGAAAGATCTTATCTGTGAACGTTTCAGTTGACACTGACAGCAGCTGCACATAAGCTGGTAGAGACTTGACAGACATTTCTTCAGAAAACAGAATATTGAATCATATAACTCTAAAAACATTATAATTCAGTTAATAGATAATTTGTTATTCTCTGTCACAAACCAGTGGAAGAGATGCTCTGCTTCAGATTTAAAGTTTCTTCCTGGTAAAAGGTTTTTCCTCTACACGACTACAGATGCTGGAGCATATGAGATTTTTTTTGGTTTGTAATTAATTAATATTTAAATTACTGTGTGAGTACCATGTTATAAATGATGTTGTACAAATTCTAAAGAATGGAAAGTTAAGTTCAACATTTGTACCAGATACCAGTGAGACTAACTTCAAATCTCATATTCACACTTCAACTGTTATTTTCTACTAGATGCATCTGCTTTCTAACGTAATAAACCCATTCAGAAAATTCTGATGGTATCATCTGAGGTTATTAAACATCTGTGTCTCCACCCGTTGCATGCATCATTTGCCCTTACCTCATTAACATTGATCTTTGATTTAGCTGAAGTCTCTAAAAAGGCACAGTTGCTCCACTGACGGGCCAGGTTCTGACCCTGCTCCTTGCCGACCACACGCTCGTCCTCCAGGTCGCACTTGTTCCCCACCAGGATCATGGGAACCTGCACAATCGGCACAAACCAACCAATCAAGGCTCTCAGAGTCGTTTCAAAGATGAGACACATGAAAAGTTGAGGTGGAAAAAAAAAAAAAAGGTAGCAACTACTTTATATTTCGGAACCTATGACAGGACAAGAGGAGCAGACTCGTGGATAAAAGACATGCAGATCAACAGATCTGAGGGGAACAGAGTGCAACAACAACAAGTCAAAACAAACAAGAAAGTTCACAGTACACGCTTAAATTCTTCATCCATCATGATGACTTTCCAGTAACACTCGAATCATAAACCTCAAAGCAGCCACCAGGACTGAACCTGAAACCATCTTAAAAGTATCTCACTCTGACGTCCAGCGCCTCTTCCTGTTTTTCCTGTTTCGATGTCATCAAAGCTGCAAGATAGTACTTCTCAAATGACTATTATATATTACTCGCTCAGCCGACGGGAAACATTTCTGGATAAGTGGGTGGAAGAAAATAAAATCTTAATTTTTGGGGGTGTTATTTCGAAATGTGATCTCTTTCCCATACTTTTGTTGTCATAAAATCATAAATAATTATGACATTTACATAATTAAAACAGCAAAATGGACCTCAACCCGTATCATGATATGTACTGAGTGTCAACTGGGCATAAAACAACAATTTCAAAGTCTCAATCCAGTGTTAGTGAGGATGTGACTCCCTAGCAACGTTGGGGAACAATGGGCTTGCTGCCACCTGGTGGAGTCACATGATGTGACAAGTGGACAATGGAACTCGGCTATTTTAACCCAAAATATATTCTGTACAAACTTCTGACCCCCGCGAGGACGCTCTCCACCCAAATAGAAAGCCAACTGTGTATCATAATACCCCGTGTCTCCCTTTCCCGGAAGCGCAACCTGTGTCGAAGAAAATTCTGGAATGGCCGCTATCGTATTAGTGTATAGATGTTGAGACGCTACAATTTACTCATGGCTGGAAATTAATGAGCGAATGTTTAAACTGTCGCGATAAATATCAAGAAATTGTCATTAAACATTTGAAAACCTTAAAAGTAAAACATGGAACCTTTGACCAGATAAGATATATTTTTAAATGATTGTAAATTCAAACATCCTCATCACTCAGTGCTCGATGTATGTGAAACAAGAACTAAGACATACGAGTCAAGCAACCCGTTATGAATAAATAAAACAGTCGCTCAGCGTGCTGCACATCCTCCCTAAATCAAGTGAGGAGGTGACAAAGGCTGAAGGTGGGAGAAAACATCTTGCAACAGGTCTGACATTTCCAGCCTGTCACAAAGTTCCTGACCCCCCTCCGCTCTGAACTCTTCCCCACAGAGCTCACTCTAATGAGGGAGCCGTGAGACTGAGAGGTGATCCAGGTGTGTGACATTCAGGAGTCTAACGAGTCCTCGGTGAAGAACTCTCAGAAGAATCACAGCTGATACGTCCCAACATTTTAACACTCACAGTTCAAACCTGTTCAATGAAAACACGCCCGCAAGCACATCCAAGAAGAATCGGCCATAATCTAAAGCTCATATTCAGTCTGAAGTCTCTCCTATTGTGTGTATTTAAGCTTCTTTAACAATCTCTTGTCTTGAAATGAAGTCAATAATTACCTGATACAGCAAAATAAATATTTCAGCTGTCAAAATATTTGTCAAACATTTAATTGAGCTTAACTTATTCTCGTTATTCATTATGTTCACGTAGCTGCTGTTTTTTATGTGCAAACTGTGTTCTTTAAATTTCCAACTGAAAGCTGAGACTTTTATTCTTATTTTCTTTACACAAATGGACTATTATCAGTTTAACAGCCAAATCCATCACAGGAACAAGATTTCTTCTCAGTGCGATGGTGGGAAAAAAAACTAAAATTTTCGCAGATTAAAAAAAGAGCCAGTATGAAGGACATGTTCATGTAATTTGAAGAAATGTAAACAATGTAAATACTGATATAACTTGAAAATTAGTCAGCATCATATTAATTTGCAACTCTTGCAGGTTTTTGTTATGAAAACATTTCACAACATACATTAAAGGGAACCATTATGAGTTCTGGTTCTGTTGATAACAAATAATGACATGCAAAGACGTTGGTATTTGACGGCAATTTTCATTCTATTCCGATCTATTAAATTATGTTTTAAAGAGGTTTCCACTCACGTCCTCGGTGTCCTTTACTCGCAGGATCTGTTCCCGGAGGTCCTGGAGGTCGTTGAACGTGGACTGGGCTGTGATGGAGTAGACCAGAGCAAAGCCTTGGCCGTTCTTCATGTACAGGTCCCTCATCGCCGTGAACTGTTCCTGCAAAACGGCCACACAGAGGAGACGCTGTCAGAGGCCCGGCCACCTTCATCTCTTCACCAAGAGCTAGAGTTCCGCTCCACTTACTGTGCCAGCGGTGTCCAGGATCTCAAGCATACATTGCTGCCCATCAACCTCCACTTGCTGTCAGAGCAGGAAAAAAAAAAAAGAAAAAAACATTCAGGAGGAGAATAAAAGTGTTACATTCAATTGTTCTCAACATTTGTGTCTGACTATACCTTTCTGTAGGAGTCTTCTATTGTGGGGTCATATTTCTCCACAAATATGCCTTGCACGAACTGGACTGTCTAAAATAGACAAAGGAAGAGGGAGGGGTTATCAATATAACTCTTCATCACCATAATCATCATTCCACAAGAAAAGGTCACTTTAGTAACACTCCTCACAAAATACCAACACACGCTTTTGAGCAATCAGACATTTTATGTTTTGCCGTCTCGGAAGAAAAACATGTGCAACTCAAAGATATCAGCTGCTGTCAAAACAGAAAAAAAAAAAGCTTTGCCACAACCACAGTCAAATAATCTGTCCTCAACCATTTCCTCCAAAGAACAAGTCAAAAAGAAAATCAACCTGCACTGTGATGGCGGCATAAATACACACTTGACAAAGAAGCAACGTTCATCTCTTGACGCTAATCCAACTACAATTTTTTTTTTTTAAACGGTCTCCATGGGATAACAATAACAACAATAATGTGTAAAGTCTGTTCATAATAATAAGAAATAACTTTTGGTATTATTCCAAGCAAGTAAAGCAACTTGATAAACAACCTCTTACATTTATATTAAGGGCTGTAACCTCCATGAAGTCACTGAGCTTTTGTTGATTTAGACGACATTAAGTTGGTGCATTCAGTAAAATCCATCTTGATCGTGTGGATCGTGTAGCTTGATTATATAAGTGTGACAGAGATTCGGCTCCTGGCAGCAGCCATAACTCACCAGTGCAGATTTTCCCACGCCTCCTGATCCCAGCACCACAAGCTTGTACTCACGCATGGTGGGCAACTTCACTGGACAGCACAAGAGTCTGAGAGAGAAAAGAGGAAGGAGGAAGAGTGAGACGGAGCCTTGTCGTGGAACATCGAGCTGCAATACCATCAGTGATTACTACAATAACCTGCAATCGCAGCAAGTCTCATCCATAGTTAAAATAGTAGAGCAAAGTTTACTTGAACCGGGAGACAAACAGAAGAAGCTCCATCTGCTGCTGACGCAAAACAAAATGTGGATCTTCAGATAACTTATCACGCATCTTGATACTGAAACTATTGACTGAGCTGATGTCACAGTGAACACCCAGTCAGTGCAGCGTCCACAATGAAAAGTCACTGTTGACATCAGCGGATTGAAACCTCGCTCCCCTGCCAAAAAATTAGCTCTCTCCCCCACCCACTACCAGGGGACTTCAGCTGTCATGATGATACGGGCGTCGCCTTTTCAGGAAAAAAAAAAAAAAGAGACGACGAATTGAGATATTCAGTAACAGAATAATGAAGTCAATAACACAAACGGGCTAGTTTGAAGCCGCAGTGCACCGTGGAGCCATCGAGGGCTCAAAAGTACAGTTCTAGTGCCACAAATAACTTCATCTCATTACAATAGAGAGAGGAGAAAGGCCACAGAGAATGACCTATCATCAACTCCATCAGCCTGACACAGTTTAGGCGGCGTGCATGGCCTAGAAAATATTGGCACCGAGAGGAACTGTGTGGAATGTTCAGGATGAAGACGGACAGTTTCTCTCATATTAGCCTGTGACACCCAAAGATTCAGGGGAGAAAATGTTCCAATTGAATAATAATGGCTTGTCATGAATGCCAAACAACCACTCCATATTATAATGAACTTGTCGGATTATGTACGTTTGACCGAACACAGAAGAAAAAAAGACATTTCCATTCGAAGGTGAAGGCCTAATAAGTAATAAGTAATTAGTCAAACATGTAAAATACAAACAACAAATGTAAAGTTGTGTTTACACTTCCTCTTCACCACTGTGAAGAGGAAGTGAAACATTTATTTGATATAGAAATGTCAAAGATGGGGGTGATGCAAATCTCTTTAAAAAAATCTCTTTGAATCTACTAATTATTCCATGTCTGTGGGACCTTTGTCAAATGTTGAGACAAACAATACAAAAACCACTCTGTCACACTCCACTGGCATTTGCAATTCTAACAACGATGTATGAAGCAGCACCAGAAACTCTCAGTGTGAGCCGGGAATACGGGCCAGTCCACAAAGAGCCATTGTGACGACCCTCCTCTTCTCAAGTGCACCATACAAACAGAAAATGGAGATCAGAGGGTGCATGCATGACCATTACACTGAAATCATTACTAGGACGATGGGGGTGCGCTCAGGAAAGTGACGCCAGCATGTGCATGGAGTATTTGTTGGCCTAAAAATGGGCATAGAGGCAAATCACAGGGAGTTTAAAATGTAAATTTATGTGGGTGTCACGAAACTCGCTTCAAAGCCTTTGACATCAGATAAAAGCCAGCCTTCCTCTGATTAGAAATGAGCCTGGACTCAAACAGTGGACAAGCACTTGAACACGACAACCTTCATCAATCCTTCTCGTAAGAGTGGTAATAACAGGGCCGCCTTTTAAAGGTTAACAACACATAAACACTCGCACACAATTACTGCATGAAAATTATCAGGGATTCAGTTTCATAATATACAACTGAACAAAGCATTCGCATCAGTTTAGAGCTCAAAATACGTCGAGAAAACTCAGTCATTTCTTGCAAACGGCTTCACTTACTGTGTACACGGCTGCTGCAGATGACAACTCCTTCTACATCTGTGGAGGGGGGGGGTGACAGACCCTCAGGTACACTGATGTCCACGGAAGGTGAAGAGGGTTCGTCGGGAGCCACAAAACGAGGCCACGCCAAATTGCTCGCACAGGAAACTGGCCCTGCAATGAACCAAATACACAACCATGATTTGTCTCAAATCAGCAGTTTGCCGACAACCATATCAAAAAAGATCTCTATCAAAAGACATTTTCAAACCTGACTCAAGCCAAAGGCAGTCGGAGGAACTGCTGAAACCATCTGCTGTGTGGTGTATCCTATCACATGGTGTGTTGCTTATTCTCTGGATGGATGAGTTTTTACTGCAGGTACTTTGTGGAGTTAAGAGGTGACTTGCAGATTACATAAATAAGATCAAAACATTTAATTTAGGCAGAGGATTTTTTTAATAATAAGCTGAGAATGTGCTGACACACATTAAAAAGGATTTTAAAAGGCTATATAGGAATATAGAATGCAGTTTGACACATCCGTGTCCAGTCTCAACAGCCATTGTATTACTACTGAAGATTAAAAGCCTTCTGCTTAATTACTCAAAATTACTTTGCAATCAAAGATGTGCTGAACTAATTATTTTGTGATTTCACTTGTTGAGGATTAAAAAAAAAAGAGAATAATTTCCTACTTACCAATTTTTACTCAAAGTATGTTCATTTAAGGAATACATTCTGGACTAGTGATGCTTGAATCTAAACTTTGAGAAGTGTGCAGTACTACACGGGACCCCTAGGGGTACAAACAACATCTTCAACGACTTGTTGCTAATTACCAAACAGTGAAAAACTAATTGTTGATGACAAAGTATTCACCCCGATGTGAATGAAACTGCTCTGCGGTTTAAAAAAAGAATATTTTTTCCTGAGTCACATTCAAATAGAAGGAAATGCACTTAAATTTTGCTGAAATGCACAAACAAACCCTCAGTTACAACTCACACAGAGTATGTTCAGGTAAACTAAATCCCGAATGTCGACCACGACGTAAAATATCGGTATTTGACAGAAAAGTGGAAGAGGAGAGTTTTCGTGACAACTTATATCGCAGTTAGTTTCGAGAGGAAGGGTGTGGCTATTAGTTTCCCAACGCAACAGACCTCTGCTCAAAACAACCGGGCAAAGTCGGAGAAAGTCCCGGCTCAGCGTACACAAACCGAAAGTTTATATGAAACCGTATTGATGATTTATGAGAGTCCGATCAGGACACGAACTTAGACCGTCAGCACGCAGCTGACAGGCTGAGCTAAATGCTAGCCCCGATGGCTAGCTGGTAGCTTGGAAAAGTACGGCGACCTGTGCGCCCCCAGCACCACCACAGAGTTCACTCGCTTCAGTTCACAAAGCACAATCCGATCTCAGACTTTAACGTAAACTGACTCTGGAAAAAAAACACTTAACTTTATTTTAAAGTTACTCGACAGTTATTTCAACTATTTGGCTAACGCGACAAGTTAGCTAGCGCGCTAACGACACACTAAACTCTTAAGATTCCGCTTTCACTTCCAGACTTTTATTTAAAACTCCAGTCGGGTTTATGTCGGCAGGAAGGCGAAATAATACACGACTGAGAACAGAGGCGATACAGCCGTTCACTAAGTTATTCTCACGGAAAATTATGTTTGTGCCGATAACTCCATAGTTAGTCATTAGCTGATGTTAGCCGCACTGAGTTAGCATGGAAGCTAAGCTATTTTACCCACAGGAAATATTTCAGACAGGCAACCCCAGAGTCTCATCACACACCGATTAATGTCAACAGACTTAACTCGTACATTAATGACACCAATCGCTGGGTGATTAGTTGCCAGATGACCGAGTTTACACAGTGATAGAAGCTCCAGAAGACACTCACCGTGTTCTGCTATGTGTGTGTGCTAAACGAGACTGTGGATGTACGGAAGGTTCAGGAGGAGCCGCGGCCGCTGATTGGACAGGAAACAGCCAATCACAGCGATCCAGGTTACTGCACGATTAAAGTACGGACGCGCGCACACACATACACACACACACACTAGAACAAAACTATTTTGAATGCATTAATTTATACTTATACTATACAAATATATACTTCAAATATAATTTCCTTACAGGTGCACATCCATGCATCAATCAGCTGTTCTGATTGTTCCTTGTGTTGAACTTTTAAAAGCCAATCACTCTGACACACTCATTCATATTC
>OMNM01034863.1:0-10939 GCA_900302745.1 Parablennius parvicornis | reverse complement strand
GAATGCATGAGGAGGGGTGTATTCTCGCACTGCAGATGGAAATGAGAATATCTGTGCACACATTCACACAAAAACACACATAAAGTCAGAGTGCGACTCCAGCATGAGCTCGCATTGACAGCCAGAGTCTCTCGGAAGGCCTAGCGAGCTGACAGAGATTAAAGGAGGACATCACACACACACAGACACACACACACACACACACACACACACACACATCAAACATGCTCTTCTCCACCAAACAAGCAGCTGGGGAGTCGAAGTCGTACGTCTCTATCTTCAGCTACAGTAGTCTTTGCCTGCTCGCAGCCAATAAGGGAGGTTTTACTCCTCCCATGATGGCTCCATCCTTCCATTCCTCTGACAGCAACGTGGGGGGTGTTATTGGTGGGAGCTGCAGGGAGCCTCTTCACACACACACAAGCAGCTCAGACTCTTGCTTGCAGTAATGTAACACCTCCGTGTGGTCAAAGGAAAGTCACACTGGCTCGTATTTATGCCTTTCCTTATTGTAACGACACGACAGCAGTCATACATTTCCGCTCTTCATTTCAAGCTTAAAACTCAGTCACATTTTTCTGGGGTTTGTTTCCATGTTATCTTTTGTGAATGCAGAGAAATAAACACGTCAAATCAATTAGATTTTCCAGCCAGTGGTTCAGGGTGGTTTTGTGCTTTCATGCAGGATTTTTTAGAACAAATATTTGTAATGTTACTAGCTCCTGGACTAAGCTACATCATATCTCAAAGTGATGTTAGTATCATATAATCCTAACCACTTTGTTTTCAGAGCACGGGCTTTCTAGATGTTTCTAGGTTTTCAAAAAGTGGAATGGGAGACAGAGCTTTCAGCTATCAGGCTCCTCTCATGTGGAACCAGCTCCCAGTTTCAGTTAGGGAAGTTAACACCGTCTCTACTTTGAAGGTTAGGCTGAAAGCCTTTCTATTTAATGAAGCTTAGAGTTCGGGCCGATTCAGGATGTCTTTCTTAGTTAAGCTGCATATGTACTCATGTAAACTTCCATCTATTGGTCTGATAGATTTGAATAAAATCAGCATAAAGCATCATGAAAATTCTAAACACATAATTTGTCTTGATCCAGAATACAATCTGCATCTGGTAAAAGATTTAATCAATTCGACCTTGTCCTATTATCTGTTAATGTGCCTCTTTTTTTACTACTATAATACTGCACAGTGTTTGTCTGACAATGAGATGTTCAAACCAAAATGATGATTTCATACATCCTGAAAAGCCAACCAAAGCTCCGCCAGCCTCCATGCATAGTGTCATAGTGGTTCATGCTATCCTGGATCCTTTTGTAGTCAAGCTCCTCTAGGTTTAGACATTTTGGGAGACCTTTACTGCACTGAGCTTCTTTCCTTTCTCACGGACCATGTTTCTCTCTCTCTCTCTCTCTCTCTCTCTCTCTCTCTCTCTCTCTCTCTCTCTCTCTCTCTCTCTCTCTCTCATTAAAAGTGAGTTTTTTCTTTCAAGATAAAATCAAATTAAATTAAATTGAACTGCTGTGATTTCGAACACATTTAGCCTCAGATCAAGGTTGACACTCCTGAAGCAGCTCTCTCTGTATTAAGTTTAGGTGGGTTTGTTTCAATAGCTTCACCATAAACAACTTTTAGAGTAGGGATCTGGGGTTTAGTTTGCAAGGTGGGCATCATCCAGATCAAGGATTGGCAGTAGAATTGCAATCTCTGTCTATCTATGTGCTGACGTTTCAGTGTGTGCCCAAATGTGACTTATATTGTAAAAGGTTGAGGCAGTAATATTATACTAGTCCCATTTCTATTGACCTCCTTGCCCCTGTAGCTCATACTGTTTGGTTACACTAAATATATGTTGAAGTTTTGACTTCACTCACTTTCCTCTTCAGCAGTTTCAAAGCTGTTTTGGCTTCAGACTTTTTCGGGGGGTGTTCTTGCTCCTTTATACATTTTGTAATCTCTCTGTGAGTTTTCAATTCATAAAAGAATCCCAAAATAATCTTGCAACGACCTCTGCTTTGGTCTGGATTTAAAAGTCTCGGCGTAAGCATAAAAACTACACCAGGACTAAAATGATGACACTGTCACTATGAAAAGTTTCAGGGGCGTCAGCTGAACAGAAAAAGGGAGTCGATGGATGACGGGTGTCAGGTTATTGGTGGCTTTGTGTGACAGACAGCACTTTTTCTTTTAACATCATGTCAAAAATAAAAGTAAGTGTTACTTATTAAACCACAGCGGAACTCTTTAAAACAGACCTGGATTCTGGAGATCGAACCCAGTTAATATATGACCTATAAATACGACGCTATAAATATTAACAATGAAAGTACACAGACATTTGTATGGACAGACGCCCAAGTAGGATCGCTATTTCAGTGACTCTCAATTTTAAAACTACCAAGTTGCAGAAGAATCATGACTGGGAGTCAAACATTCTTCTTATTGTCCGTCTACTCACACGTGCTTCTTCAGTTGCAATGTTTCTGCTGTCTACATGGAGACAGGCCCCGAGCTTTTCCAGAAAGTGTTGTTTCCCCCTGTTTTGAGTGGCTCTGAGCACCATAATCGTGTAAACAAACACCCAAAATGCAATGAAAGTTTTATGTTTTCATTTGTAATCGTCGTGCATACGTGTCCTAAATGACATTTTTTAAAATTGGTTTGGCATCTAAAAAGTTAGCTTGATGTCTTTGAAACACATAAAAGCAATTTCAAGTCAATTCAATTCAATTTTATCTGTATAGTACCAAATACGACACAGTAATTTCAAGGCACTTTTACAGAGGAAAAAAAAAACAAAACAATTCCACATAAGCAAGCATAACCGACTGTGGAAAGAAAAAAAATTGATTTTAACTGGAAGAAACCTGCAAAATCAAACTCAGAGGTGGAGACTTTCTAGTTTTCCTGTTGAGGTTAGAGGATTGAAGGAGAGAAAGAGAGAAAGCGACAGGGCAGACAGACAGATTGTGGGCAGGGTGTCTTTGGGTAGGGGGTAGAACACTCCCTGCAGAGGGAAGGAGGCGGGAGGCTCAGACCAAAAACTCTCAGTTCCACTGTGAGAGACCGCGCAAGAAGGTACAAATACAGAGAAGGAGAGAGAGGGAAAGAGAGAGAGCGAGAGAGAAAGGGGAACAGTGTATAACATGTATATTTTGCGTGAGTGATAAAGGAAAGGTCAGTGCGGGTCTCCCAGCAGTCTAAACCTGTATCAGCGTCACTAGAAAATCTTCCAGGGTGACCTGAATGAGATCAGTCCTTACTGTAAGCTTTATCTAATAGAAAAGTCTTAAAAATAAAGACCGTGTCAGCCTCCTTAGGAACCTCCAGTAAGCAGCACTCTGAGAACGTAGTGTTCTGATGGGGCAATATGGGACTAACAGTTCTTTAAGATACGATGGAGTCTGGCTGTTGAAAAACTGTTCATGTACCTGATTTTAGAGACTTTGCAAGTGAAAGAAAGCCGTCCTGTAGACTTGTTTAATGTGGGACTTGATTGCCATCAAGACACCGAACCACAGTTGTCTCAATAACTTCTATGTAGATTTTAGTTCATGTTTCATCCATATAATGATAAATGATCTTGTTTTGCAATTATGTGGAGAAAGGGTAGAAAAATATTTACAGAGCATCGAAAGTAAGATAAAACTATATAGTTAACTGCTGGTGTGATCCTTATTTCATTTAACTCTGATCTCAGAGGCAGTTTGCTGCATTTCACGCCAATAAGTAGATAATAAAAGACTTTGAAATGACTTTCTCAGTAAATGTGAGCATTTCTATATTAATCTCCAAGCAGTTGACCTCTGTGACTCCATGAAAAAAGAATAGTAAACACAGCATTTAGCTTATGTAAGAGGATGTTCAATCATTAGAGTAGAGTGTGTATTGTCTTTGACCTTTCGTAGACACATAGAAAAGTAATAGAGGATAATCTTACACTCTTAAAACAGACCAAAAACAGCCAGTGAACCCTGCTGCTTAGAGAGAGCTGCCTCCGATCTCTGGGATTGGATTGTGGTCGGGATGAACCGATACAACACCAGTTTATCGTGTATCGGTTGTTATACCGCTATTCCGATATTGGTTCAGATACTCGTACTAGTACTCATGAAAGCTCGCCAATACAACCCGGTGAGAACTATCATGCATCATCAATGTCACCCGCAGGTACGCAAGAGAGCATGAACGATGTCGGCAATTTGGAAATTCTTCGATATTAAATAAACTGACACTGATTTCATCCACAACTCAAGGATGTCAGGGAACGTGTCTGAATACATCGCTCAGCGTCTCTCCTCGTGATACTCAAGACAAGGCACTAATCTCCATCTCACGTAAATGATGTGGAAATAGCATTCATGCGATTATACGGTTCACATGGTGGCCGCATTGAAAGACGTCAGATACATCATATCCGATTTGGTACCATGTATGATCGAAGCCTGGGTTTGGAGAGCAAACATAGGAATTCCACTGTTCACATTAATATGGGTCACTTGTTAGCAGATAATCTGAATTGGATCGCATTTGCCTGTAGTGTATATGTAGACTAAGCTAAGCTAACCTACCTAGCTACTTGGCGAACTAGCTACCCAGGTTTTGAATGATTCATCCTTACTCCCACATCACCAGGTAGGACACCAGTGTGTCCTACTATCAGGAAAGACTAGGCGGTTTTGGAGGAGCTGGCGAGTCAATGGATGATGTCATTATTGCCTCCGTGAAACAGGTGCCTCGGATTTTCAGAATCATCTGCTGGCCAAGATATTATAGCTGGCCTGCCAGATTTCTCCCGCGGGACACCAGTTGCTGTTTCTCGGTCTACAGTGTACAGTACTCGTTGAGCAGTACGTACATACTCGCTACACACTCTGCCTCTGTGTACTGTAGACTGTAAGCCTGTTGGAAGGGTGCGTAGTATTGATGCATTGGCTGTGAAGTGGTAGTTCACGTGAAACGCATAGCCTTCACATATTGTTTGCAAATATGAGTATAAATTAGGCTTCATGGCATTCATATCAGTACTTTGTATCAGCAAGTAACTACAGGTTAGTACTCGTCCTTTCAAAATGTTGTATCAGTGTATCTATAGATTGAGGAGCCTTCATGGTCATCCAATAACAGCTAAACTTGACACTGAGAACAATAAGGACAGTGTTGCTGTGATGCCTTTCGCTGTGGTGGAAAGGTCAGTGGTCACATGATGGGCATCAGCAGGTGAACTTAATACAAAAACAGTGATTTCAGAAACATTATTTTGATGCTGATTTCAGAAACATTATTTTGATGCTGAGCAACCTGCTCATTCTAACTCCACATTGTGGGTCAGTGTGATCGAGTAAACACGACATCGAGAGCAGACAGTCGGCCACAGTACTTTTTGTGGTTCATAAGGTTTACAACTACATAGAAACCTTATGAAATTGTGATTTAATAGAATTGACAAGTCAGCAAAAGCTGTATGATGCAATAAAGAGGGAGCTTGAAGTTTGACCGGAGACAGAAGGAGATCATAATAAAATGGGAGTCTCTAAGAATCAAATGAAAATCAATAAATAACAAAAAACCAAACAGGGTTGACAAGATTGGACTGGGCTCGCATTGCCAGCTGTACACTGAACACAAACGTATTAACAGTAGGTTCAATGATTTTCAACAAAGTAAATGCAATAATAAAAAATTGTTTATTCAATATTATTGTCACTCTTTAGACAGCAAACCCTGCTTTACTGACATTTTATTGCTTTGGAAGCAAATAGCAGGTTAATCCATCTCCATGCGCTTGCTGTGCCAAAGGGCGCTGAAGCCGACATGATGTGAAAGGCAGAGAGCATCAGTCCACAACATTCAGACATCACAGATCCATCATGACATGGACCTGCAGTGGACTGCTGACCTGTCAGGTCAAAACAAGCTTTTGCCTCTTGTAAGAAATAAAGACCTTTCATGATTCACTAGTAATGTCTGTTTATATGATTCTCTTGTATCCCTTTAGCCCTAAAAAACCTGTGCAACATGCTGATCTGGGCCTGGTATTTACCTCTCCTGGGATTTTATCCAAAAATCAAGTGAAAAGAGTGATTAAATAAAAGCTTCCTTCTCAAAATAACTTCTGATTGACTTGCTTTCTTTCTATGGTCTCCAGAAGTTTCTGCACGCCGCAATAACCATCAAAGTTTAAAAACTTTTAAGTCCTCTGAATCTTTGCGAAGGGCAGAAAGGCAAACTCCCAGATCCCCGAGGGGCCTGAGGAAGGAAGAAATAATGATTTCTCCGAGTCTCTCCCTGCCTCTTGACAAGGTCAGAGCAGCGATTCTTCAGGCAGACAGCGAGAGTCAGAGCTCAGCCCAAAGCAGCACCCAGAACCGATACCCTCCGATACAAAGAATACACATATTACACAATGTCAGCGGCCTCTGTGGAGGCAGTGAGCACACTGCCAGTATGAGAAGACGGAACCGTTTCTGTCTTCGTGGAGTCGTGGGGATCCAGCAACATTTTTTCTGTCACGCACAAAATAATGACAAACCTTCCCACGTGTGTTGTTCTGAGTGTGGATGCATATACAGATGTGATGTCAGGAAACACGGACACCAGTATTTGGTCTGATACCTCGCAGAGTACTTGTGAAAGTTCCCCGGTACAACCCGGCCAGTATTATCTGACATCATCCGCCAGCACCAATTAGACAAGAAAGCCAGAGGGATGAACGCAATTTGGAGACGCTTTAATATTAATGACATTGATGAAAGAAAGACAGAATGTAAATTATGTTCTGCCAAAATATCAAACAGCAAGGAATCATCAGCCGGTATTCTGTTGTATCCAGTGTCCCTTAAATTATCTTTACTATATCATACTATTCTTAAAATTCATTAGGAATGAAAAAACAAATAAGGAGCTCATTCTGACCTTTTTATTTTTTTACAACTTGCTCTCGCTAGAGTACATTTGAGATTTTGACTGGTATGAATGTTAGGGACATGTTGATTGGCTGCAGGAATTGTACCTCATGGTGATAGCATAGCGATAGCCTAAGCACACCCTTGTTCACATGAAAAAAAATAACTAGAGAAAAAATGGTTGTGGAGCCATGTACAAACAGCCACAGCAGAGCAACGCGGCCCAAAGATTTAAATTTAAATACATGATTCGTTGCTAAAGCACATGATGTTCAAAGCTTAAACTAATTCTAGTCCTACTCCTACTTGGAAAAGCTGTGATTGAAATTTCATTTTTTTCCCCCTGATATGAGGTACAGGGTAGAAGTTTGGTCCAGAAGGTATAATTTTTAGAGAGACTTTTTTTTTTTTTTTTTTTGTCTTTTTGTGTGTGTTCAAGGTGATATTTATAAATAGAAAAGCAACATGCCCCACAATCTTATTTTGTGAGTTTCTCCTATGTGTCAGGATACTTCATGCAAAATACCATGTTTATATGATAATCTATGCAGTTGCACTACTTTATTATTTGTATTTACATAATTTCGCCAGAAACATTTCCCTAAAAGGAGGTTTTCTGGCCCCTGAGACCAAACGGCCTCGAGTCAGGAGTGGTCTGTATCAACTTGTGATGGCCCAAGATATAGGTTCACTGGAAAAAATAGCGACAAACAGCCAGCAAAAAACATCCTGAGGGCTGGACCTGACTCCCAGTCCTTCTGTCACAAAACTTAAGTGACACAAAAACAACAGTTTTAAGACAAATGAAGATATTCTACTTGAGAATATTTCTGTACTTTGTACGCAGGATAATACACAGGTAAGAAAGAAAAGTAGATTCAAGTGGACTCAAACCCATTTGCATTGTGTTTGATAGCTCAAATAAGTAGAGCCCATTGAGCTTGATGTGCTTACGCAGTTGAAAGTAAAAATAGCGATGTGGCTCACTTATGTTGTGCGAGCATTTTACTGCCACAGTTTAGCTTGTTCCGCTGGAAGAAAAGAGTTCCTGTGAACCAATTCTTGTTGAGAGTGATCGTCTCCAGCTTTATGGTGTTATAGTTTAATCCAGACTAAAATCAATAAAGTTGCTCTGGCAGCATGCGGTGCTTCCAGTCTCACAGGGAAACTTTAAATCAGTCTCTCTTTGAAATGTTTCCTGTCCTCTCACTGAGTTTTTATGAATGTCATCAGATTACCTGAAGCCTCCCGCAGCGATCCGAGCCTCCCGTCTGTTCGCTGTAGATTCTCAGTGTTTTAAAACTGTGTCAGACTTTCTTCATCAAGTTTTTCCACGATAAATCTTCTCTTCACTGCTACAAACAGTTAATTGTTCCTATGTGACATGGATGCAAATGCAAAACTTTAACGATAAGCAGAACAGACTGACTCAGGCCCTGTTTACATGACAACTTTTTCAAGTGAAGATTCATTGTTTTTGTTTCAGTGAAGTTTCACATTAACATGGCAAAGGGAGAAATGCTGAAAATGATGTGCTATCATGTTCGGCCACTAGTGGATGCTGTAGTTTGTCTTTGTAATGAAACCACACACACGTGCAGAGAACAATACACTATAACAATGGCAAGTGCACAGACATTGGTATAGACGACCAAGTTAGATTGCTCTTACAGGTGACTCTCAACTATAAAACTACCAAGTCCCAGGGGAATATGGACTGGGAGTCATGACACTCTGGACCCCATGATTGTTGTTATTGTCCATCAGCTCATCAAAAATAGCCCCAAATGCCAACAGCAGCGTCAATCTAATCCAGAGAAAGTAAAAAATAAATACGTAACTAAATAAGCAGCTTTCACCATCACTAAAAGGCACTCTAAGCAAGTCAGCAATGATATCACCTGTTCTTGCTGTTGAATTAGCCGCCATCTCCTTTCCACAATGGCGGATAATAACAGTGCGTCATCATGCACCTGCCCATGAGCCAATCAGTCAATCTCATTTGAACTACGACACCAAGGCTAGACTCCGCTTGCCCTAGGGCGTTCTGGCAATAACACATCAAAATTTGATTGGCTGATGACACGGTCACTCAACATTTTAACCCAAAAGCAGCTGCCCAAGCAGAGGCCCTGAGCTGTGATATGTTTATAGGACGTAGGAGATTTGACCTCCACAAAATATAACCATTTGTTTTCTGGATAAAGTTGTATACTGAACAAACAGCCTAATTAATTCCAGACACAGATTTCAGAATCACTTTTTAATTATATAAAACAAAAGAAATAACATTTTTGACAGGCTACCTCTTACTGCACGCCACTGTTAATAATATGCTGGCAGAAGAAATCAAACTATAACCTGCTAATATTCAGTAATATATAAATCTTTAGTTATATAGTTGAATGTATCTTTGTCTGTTTCTAGTTAAACATAAATATTATTCTTCTGTGCATTATGTGTGTGATTCCTGCTTTCTTGACCAAGGTACTCCCACGAAAGAGACTCCTACCTCTCCAGGAGGTACCTTGTTAAATAAAGGTTAAGTTATACCATCTGAATACACCCACACTACCACAACCTTGAGCTCAGCACTCATTTTCTTGCTGTGCGATTCCCTCATGCATCAGTAAGAACACATTGAAAGACCTGTGTAGCACTGTCAAACTGCCATTCCTCCACAGAATGTAAAAGGCATTGAATCAACAGGAGGAGAGGTTTACCTCTCAGAGCCTGAATCACATCATGCCCTCTATCCACCCAAACCCCCCGTGCTGCATGAGCTTTGTCAAGAAGTGGCAGAATGTGGACTTCTTGATATTTTACAGCATGATCACCCATTATAGTGAGCTACTGTTGGAATCCATTGGAAAATCATCCATCTTCAATCCCACTTGATGCAAGTCACACGGCCCGGCAGCTGATCCCAGTTTCTAATGTGTGGACAGATCACCAGTCCATTGCTGGGTTAATACAAAGGAAGACTTTTGCTTGGCAGAATTTGGAGCCATGGGTTAAACTCACGGCCATTTGTTGATTGAGATTTGATTTGAAACGTTTGTCCAAAAAGACTGCAGGTGTCATTCATAGAAGCACAACTAGGTAAAAGACTGTCACACGCTTGTGTGATGGATTAAATCATTATAGATGATTATATGATCACACAGCTTGTGTGAAGCGTCATGTGGTGACATTAAGTAAACAGACATGCACAGTGACTCCAGCTACCACTGCACGCAGTGGCACCCTGGTTGTCCTCATGTCAACTGTCTTTCCTTAAATGTTAATGTGTTAATGAACTGGGTTTGTTTGACTCTATGATCATATCCTTATTGAAAATGTATTTGTTTTACAGAATTTAAAATGCAGGATGAACAAAATGTATTATGATAATTAATAAAACTAGAGAGAAGTGGTTGTAACCAAGGATGGACAGAAGCCATCCCTCTATATTGAATAACCAATCTTCCCGAATAGACCCCGTGGGATCACAATCTTACTATAGTTGTGCTGAAGCCTTTTCATTCTGATGAGGCCTTCATTCCAATAATTTGAGTCTGTTAGAGCGCAGATGGTGGCAGCCTTCATCTGTATCAGTTATGAGGTGAGCCTGGCTGAGCCTCAGATGGTAATCGTCCTCCAGAGGAGCATGACGGGAGAATGAGCTGCTCTCAGCTTCAGACTGGACTCTGCTTTGTTATCCCTCTTTCTGTTCCACAGCCCTCCACCTGTTCTTGATCCTGTGCTGTCTGTTTGACCTGTGACCCTGACCAATAGCAAACAATCAGACACCTCTCGACCACCTCTTGACCTGTAGAGAGCCAGATGAGGGAGGGGCGTATTTTAGTGGCGTATGAGCTCTCTTTTGTGACTTCTAAATCCCAAGAGTGCTGGAGGGTACCCCACCTAAATGATTGATCTATTAACATTCTACACACTGAATGAAAGTATTACTCAATGACAGGGTGTTTATTCCTTTCAATATGTGGATCGCAATCTGCTCATAAGTTGACATTTTGGAGGACGAG
>OMNM01034862.1:0-11269 GCA_900302745.1 Parablennius parvicornis | reverse complement strand
TCCTCTCTCTTCCTTCTGTCTTTGGGCGTTCCACCCCCCTAGTCGTGCATGGCAGCCATGCCAGCTCTTAATAAAGGAAGCAACAGGAAGAGATCCCAGATTTCTTCCTGTTGCAAGAGCAAAAACTGTTCTGACACCAGAAGCTCTCAATCACATATTGTTTTCCGGAGCTGCCGAACAAGACAAGGAAAGAAAAAATAAATAAAGTAAAAGGCCACTTCACAGTCATCTGTTCTTGTTCTTCTGGCTTCTAAATGGGAGTATGCAAGGGTTTTAAGAGTTCTGCTTTCATGTAAGACTTCTGACAACCTCAGGTCTTCGGGGATCCTAAAGGTGTCTAGAGATTATAGTGTGAGTGTGTGAGGTCACCTTCACTTGTGCTGAATAAGAAATCTGCATGTTCAGGCCCGTGCTTGGTTGAAAGGTCTTAAACTTAATCTGTTAATTAATCCGAGGCAGGTTTTGGATTTAAACGTTCCACTCTCTTCAGAAGCAGGTGGTTTGTTGCCTTGATGATCATCCATCTGTCTTGTAAAGAGAAGATGACAAATGACCGTGAACACCTAAGATAATAGAAGGTACATGCCATCTTGTAAAGTGGAATTCAAGGTTAAATTCTTCTATATTAACCATTTGAATCTCATTTTTCAGGCTTCTGCTTGATTACAATATACACAATTAAAACTGTTTGCAAAGATAAGGAGTATTTGGATAATTTAGATTTCTCTGCTGACATGACTTATGTTTTGTTTTCTGATGTTTACGGCAGAGCTTCCATAATAATGTCGGTGTATTCGGCTTGGTCAGGCATGCTAACTACGTCAGCGTTTCTGCCATTCCTGTCTAAACGGACATCGTTTTCAAAATAAACTTTTCTGAAACAAAATGTCAAAACCAATGCGTTTTCACTTGAAATGTTGTCGTGTAACCGAGGCCTATCACTGATTCCTAACCTGGGATTCAGGACCACTTGGTGCGATTATGTCCTCTAATATTTCCCCATGCCGTAATAAATATATATTATAAAATATAAATAAATAAAGTCACACATTTTTCACTTTTGTGGAAAAAAAGACACAAATTATAGCATCGTATTGCGCAGAGATCTAACTTGGAGCTTCTGAAACATCAGAATCACGTCTGCAGATATTGACATAATATTATGGTTTTTACTAAATCCTCTGAGATTTGTTGATTACTGTCATGTGTGAACATGTAAAGGAAGCTCGATGCGTCAGAAGATAACAGCAGTAATTCTGCCTGGGGGACGTGTGTGTGTGTGTGTGTGTGTGTGTCTGTGGGGAGTTTTCAAGAATATACGTAGTGTGAACGTGTGGCAGCCCATCTGTCTGAGGTGCAGCAACCCACCCGACATCTTGTGCTCTCAGGTCCTGACTCAGTCTGCGCTCCATGAGAAGACTTTTCACCAGTTAATAATGAAGTTACTCCAGGTGCCGTGTGAGTGACTGTGAACTCTGCTGCTGTGCAGACAGACACACATCCACAATCCACATGGATTTTATATTGTAGCCAGGTGACTATACTGATTCACATTAGAGGCCACAATTTGGATATTTAGAATCATGATCAAAGACACAAACATTTATTGGATTTTGTGTAAATGCGTTTTCCTACGCTATTGAGATATATGTAAACCCAATTTTTGTTTTACAATTGTCTAGACTACGATTATTTGAAAATATATTTGACTTCATTTTTCAAAGCTAATGAACTTGAGTACCTTTCATTTATTACTAAACAGACAAATAGCATGTTGTTGACTTCGGGCTATTGATGTTACTTGTAGTGGCAAGTTTATTTGTATAGTAATATTCAAACACAAGGTTATTAAAAATTCTTTACAGAGTTTAAGTTTAGTTAATTGAAAACACTTCACATCCACTGTGTTAAAAGACTGCAGACATTTAGGTGAAGCACTCGTATAAAGAACATAAATAACATCACCATAGTCAATAACTGGTTAAAATGTTACAGGAGTTTACGAGCACTTAGGGAAAAACATGATGCGTTTGGAAAATAAAATTCAATCTTAATTGTTAGGTTGTGACCCAATAAAATGCAATATGCTCTTTGAAATGTACTGTTATGAAACAAATACTCAAATAAAATACTTCAGGTTTCAAAGTAGCATTTGGATTTTCACCACATTTAACAACATTTTCTAGCAGTTTTCAACTAGTTTTATCTCTACAGATTCTCTGGTTTCCTGCTACTTGTTTAATTAACTAAATCTAAACCAAATATAAATATAAAGTGTTAAGTTTGAACTGTGGTTGTACTCAGATTATATTGTATAAATCAATGGTGTCAAATTGCCAAGTCAGCCAAGTCAGTTTGGCTGACTTGGCCCATGTGCCAAGTCAGCCAAACCACCAAGCAAATGGGAAAAATGTCATAGAACATTTTTTAAACATATTTCTTAAGACTACAACTCTGAGACATTGGCGATGCTGCCATGAAAGCCTCAGAGTCACGCAGTCAGGGTGAATCTGTAAAAACATGCATAATTCAACTGTTTTCTAGGCTTTACACTGTATTTTGCAACCATAGGTTTTGTTAAAATTGCCTTAATGTTCATATTGTATCAATTTACTGTAGTAATATATTTAATCTTGTGAAAACAGAAATTTTCAACCTGTACACTCTGCGGCACAACAAAGAAAAGTTAAATTTTAATGGCTATTATGGCACTATTTTACCAACGTGGCTCAATCAACATGACATTGGGCTGCATGTGGCCTCTCAATTAAAATGTGTTTGACACCCCTTGCATGAATGAATCTTTAAAATTATATTCTTTGCAAAAATACTCTGAGAAATACAATTTCAGGTTAGTATGGGTAATTGCTCACTTGAGTTAACACCTCAGCTTGACTTCTGTTTCCAAGTGGGATGAACGTGTATCATCACACCTGATTTTGCAAACACAGACGGCTGCAGGTATGTTTTGAAGCGAGAAAACGACGACTTGTGTGAATTAAGCTGCTATCTTGTCTGGGTTATAAAAAGAAAGAATAAAATGTGTGTGGAGATGAGAGACGAGGAAAGGTGCAGAATTTAGGAGAAAAGAGTGAAAGAAGAGGAAAAGTATTTGGTAAAGATGGAAGGTTATGCAGTGAGAGGAGGCAATTAAAGAGTAGCGTCTCAGTGCTTCTTTCCTTCTGCTTTTTTGTTGCGCGCATACACACACACACACACACACACACACCAACACACGTACACACACGCACGCACGCACAAACACACACGTACACACACACACGCGCACACAAACAAATTAAAAAAAACTCTGGTTACTTTTCACAAATCATCTCCAGATTATTTTTGTTCCACTATGAGACTCTCCTTTTGTATTTGTGCGTCACTGTGAAGTCCTCAGAGTCACACTCGCTCTGCTAAATTGGTAATTGCATAATTGTCACAGAGTGTTCATACCCCACTACTTTACTGTTTCTCAGACACACACACGCACGCACACACACACACATTAGCCTGTGTATAATTCCTTCAGTAATCAGTGCTTTAACATATACAAACTGTTCAGGGCTGGACGGAGGAGGTATAATGGCTCCCCGGGCGTGTCGCTGCCTCTCAGGGCTTTTATATGCTGCCAGTCTGCCACTAGGCATGATGGGATACGTTAGCCAATACCGACAGAACAGGAGGCAATCGCCTCTCATTGTCTGTCTGTCACCACCCTGATGTGTCACAGTAATTCTCAAACAATCTGTATTATCTGCAGTTACTTTTTTGAGCATGTCTTGTATGTCTTGTTTAGTTTAATGTCTAATGGCCATTTAAAAAAACAAACAATCAAAAAAAAACATTGTCTCCTCCTCCTTACTTGATAGGAAATAATCTGGAGTATTAAACTTTCAGAAAAATGGAAGACCTGATTTAAAAAAAAAAGATGTTTGGCGCCATGTTGAAACAGGGTTCAAGAACATGTTTGGGAGCAGTTAAATATTGAACACAAACACAACAGGTCAATACTCATATCAATCGATAATACATTGGGAAACTCTGACCTTCTCACTGAACCACCATTACCACTATCTCTGTCTCTTAAAAACAAGTTTGAGTTTTCTGGATGTGGAGGGTCTTGCTCAGGGACCCACAGCAGTGACGTGTCAGCAGCTGGATTTGAACCAGCAACCTTCTGGTTGCCTCCCAAACTCTATCAGCTTCTATCTGCTGAAGATGCTTTTTTTATGAGTTGTGCAGAAGAGAAACCTGCAGCATGGACTGTTAAACGCTGACAGATTGTAGATTTTCTCAACAGGTGTGGAGTTTTCAGTATTCGGTCCTGCATCAGATTTACTGCAGTTGTAAATTTATATATCAGGCTCCCTGTCGTCCACCACACAGCAGAAGACTGCCACAAGGTTATTGTTTTGTGCTCGCCTCTACTTTTATCGGTCTGCGTGTCCGTACACAAACTTTCTCCACCACCTTGAGTGGGAAATTTTAAGGCTTCCCTTTTGCTTCTCTCTTTCAGGTTATGACTTCTGCGCGGAGGGACTCATTTGTGGAGAAAACTCGGAGTGTAAAAACAGGAATACTAAAGCAGAGTGTGAATGCAAGAGCGGCTACGCCTCCCTCCACGGGGATTCTACTTACTGTGAAGGTAGGACTTACTGCTGAGTTCTCACCCGGCTCGGGGTGAGCTGGAGCTGCTGCTCTCCATTCGTTATCGTTACTGTTAGCGGCGAACGCTAAAGCCAGACGGACGGCGGTGGTTGGAAGTGTTCATGAACGCTGCCGGTCGCAGCTTTGATGTGATGATGAGGACTTCCTGTGTGGAGGAAGATGTGTGCATTAATTTCTCTTAAGTGCAGATGGGAACGGTTGTGGTGGAATTTATTGTCAGATGAACTCTGCAGGTTCAGAACAATCGCGAGATTGATTCTCTGTCTCGCTTTAACTGATTGTGTCATGATCCATGGGTTCAGTTCTTCAAACTATCCTGCGGTTTGCTCTTTGACCTCGTCTGTCATGTCGAGTCGTCTGAAATGCTCAGCAGGATTTTTGTTTCTTCTTTCTTCATTTCTATTTGTGCTTACAGCTGCAGGATCTTAACAGTGGCAACATGAAAAAAATATTATGCAGACGTAAAATATGTGCCACCGTATAGTAATGTTGGATTAGCTGTTTATAGCCATTTGAACATTTTTTGCAAGTTCTTGCACAGAGACGACTCAGAGCATCGAGCTGCCTGCGAGCAAAGACGTTCAAAAGCCTTCCGTCATTTGTATTCAGCGGGTCAGCAAACGCTTGAACATCTCAGGATAATTTGAAAGTTCTACATATTCTCATACTTTTGGGATATTTTTTCCCGTTAGAAAATCCATATCATATATTTTAGTAATAAATCTGTTTGTTTGTTTCTTTATTGTATTTTGGGTATTTGTCGGCTTAAAGTCTGAGCTTAGATTAATTGACTTTACACAGTGTGGTTAACTAAGGCTGACATCTTCTGGGTTTGGACTTTTATAGGGATAATGTTCTTTGTCAATTTTTTTGCTAAGTCTCCAAGTTTGGTTTGGAACACACCATCTATGTATATAAAAACTAACTAAAGTTGCACACATTTCTCCATCCCACAAAGTCTACCAACCTCCAGCATATAATTTTATCAGCAGCAAAGGACCCTGAATATCAGGTGTTTTTGGGATGTGTGAAAGCAAAACAAATGCAGATTTCACCAAAATCTGTCAGCTGATGAAAGATTACCACGTTTGATGAGGAGGATCGATTCCACTCAGCCTTTGCCAGAAACGTGTTCTCTTAGTTTCTTCTGCCCTTGTTTTTGTCCGCAGTGTTTACGTTGTGTCAGATCATCTTTTATGGCAGCAACACACACAAAACCCTCAATGACATTCTCCTGTTTCACTAATGTTTCACTCACTTTCACCAGCAAAATGGATCCCAAAGTCAGTTTTCTTGAGCTTTAAAGTGTGTGTTTCTTTGAGCGATCGTGGTAAATTGGGCCCTTACTGTGCATATTTGGCATTTCTTGTAGAAGGGATCAGAGTTTTGATCCATTTTGGTCATTTTCATGGATTTCCAGCCTCACTGGAAAATACATTTTGATGAGGAAGTCCATGATGGGGGGGATTGTTGGCTGAGTAAAAGCCCCAATCTGTGGGTGCTGGAGGCCCAGATTACTGGTGATGGAGCTAATGGCCTTATTTGATTAAGAGGCTTGGGAGCGTCAATTGAAGGATTTGCTGGATGCTTGGTGCGGTTGTCTTTGGGTCGGAGCCGCAGCAGACACGCTGGGAGCCGTCGTAGCTGCGAGCCCTTCAGTCTGTCTGCGTCTGTTTGATCTGCATGGTAAAGAGGTTTACCCAGAGCTCCTCTTACAATCCTCAACAGTCCCGCACCAGAAGAGGCAGGGCTGGGAAATGCCGATTGTTAGATCAGCTATGTAAATCGTGGCACCATGGCTCTATTGGCTTTAGCTGCATCATCCATCTTCTGGGGGGTTTTGCACCCAAAAGGCAGCTCAAGCATCCATTGTAACTGGATTAGCAGGATCCAAATGTACACTATGGTGATTTTTGACATGCTTTCATTCACACCTTTGACTTATTTAGGATCAGGATGACATGTTTTACACAACAGACTCCAGTAATCACATATTTTCTTTTGTTAATTTATTTGAATTCCACACAGAGCTCAGCGCTCAGATGGCGCGTCGCTGATGTCCGAGACGTTGTTTTACTGTGCAAATTAAATTCCCCTCTTCTATCTCATAAACAGAGATTGTGTCTGGCTGCGCTTCCAAGCTGTCATCAAATGTGACCATTACAGTCTAATGAATCTTTTAATATGCAGCCGAATGCTTGAAGACGAGATTATTTACTTGTAATTGGAGTGCTGTTTACAAAAGGAAGAGTGGATTTCAGCAGAGCTCAATTTGAGCTTTAAATCTTGTATTCAGTCACCTTGTGGAACCGTATTTATTCACTTTCTCTCTCGGTGCTTAAATGTATTTTATACTTGGCTTCCAGTGTGTCCTTTCACTTTCCAACTCGGCAAAAATTGCAATTGAAAGTTATTAAATATTGTTTTTTTTCAATCGCGAGCCCAGTTTGTTCAGCTTCTATTCAATTTGTGTACAAAGATGATTTGATTCAAAGATTTCTTAATGAAAAAGCGCAAGGAAATGACTTATTTTTATACATGCAGGCACAATATGATAAGGTAGTTCACCAACATTACCTATGTAAATAATACAGCTGACAAGTAAGTGAAATATCTTTCGGAAGAATTTGTTTGTAAATGAACAGAAGCTCTTTTTTCATGATTTGTGATGAAGATAAACCTCTGATAAATAATCTGTTTTCAGAGGCTGTAAAGGCACTCATTATGTAAGGAGAGGTACAGATGCTAGGTATGAAATCAACTTTCTTACTTTAATAAAAGTAATAATTACAGGATTTGCAAGGCACTCGAGTACAAATTTAAACAGTAAAAACTATTGATGTTCATTTTTTAAGGTGCTGGGTCAAAATGTGTATATGCACATGTGCAACAACACATTTTGATTTTAGTTATAAAGATATGGTTACTTAGCGTGGATACAGCAATGACTAAGATCATGAAGGCCACGTGCATTGTGTAATTAAAACATCAAAGCATAACCTGCCTGGCCTCCACATAAAACACTCTGAAATATTTATTTATGTCGAAATGACCTTTGCCTTTGTCTTTCAGGTTATGACGGAAACATGAATAGAAACAGGAAGTCTTCTCATTCAGCTATTATTCATGTGACCTCATTACTTTTGCAAAAGACACTGTATAAGACAAGGATGAAAAACACAGGTTGAAAAAGTACAGATACTTTTCTTGCGCAGGGTCTGCAAGCTTTCTGACAAGGACAAACACTGTTCATCACATCCAATTTAACTGGAACCCCAAAATAGTTAAAATGATGGAAACATAGCTTATAAAATGTCCTGTACAGTTTTGAAACACCTTCAAAATTCTTTTTTTCTCATGTTGCATTTATGAAGTTTCAATTTCAGTACAGGAGGCCAGACATTTCATGACATTTTCAGCTGATTTTATACTTGGTTTTAGCGATTCTAGCAGCCTTTTTCAGCATTCTTTAGAACAGTTTTTCTTGGCTGATTTAACTGTTTTGGCTTTTTTTTTTGTTTTGGCATTTTCCAATGTATATTTTATAAATTCAATAATTTTTTGAGCTGTTTTAGCAGTTTTTTTTGTGATTTTAGCTTTTTCTTCCCCAATTTCACCCATTATAGGCCCCATTTAAAAGTAAAAACGCAAAAATGTAATTGTATTTTGGGTGTCTGTTTACACAACAACACTGCTTGAAGCCAGTGATAATGCAAAAGTTAAGAGTTCTTGTGAACATGTTTATTTATGTAAAATTTTGGGAAAGCTGCAGGTTGCGGAGAACTGGTGTAAACGTTGTCAAAAGTAAATGCTTATGTTCATATAGTTAAAAAAGAATACAATAACAAACCTTTTTGCTTGCCACCTCTGCTGCCTTGTACATTTCATGTTGTGTTGAGGAGATGTTGAGTGGACCAACGTATTTCCTTCCCTTTCACTGACTGATGGTGGTGTGATGTTTGAGGTTAAACTCAGCGCAGGCTTCGCTGGAGCCTGCAGTCGAGTGCAAACACACTTAACAAACCCACATGGCTCAGAGTAGCGCAGCTTTAATCAAATAATTCAATTGACCCAAAATTAAAAAAAAATTAAAAATTGAAAACAAACTATTGGGATAGAGTTTATGACTAAAAATCATTTACATTTGCATAATTCATCCAAAAACTGTTTGTGTACAAAGACTTGAATTGTGACATTCATATCAAAGTAAAGTAAAAATAAAAGCTTTTTTCCTCCTGGCGACAGCATTTAATAAATCTACAGGGTATTGCGTTTGTGTGCAACCTGTATAGTGCGAGCATGACTTCTTCAGCCAGAAAGAGAGTATGGTGATCATGTGAATATTCAAAACCATCTGCCAAATCTCCGGGACGGACAGGATATGCAGAATATGCTTGCATGTAGAAATACAAACATAGACGGACACTAATGATGGTGTGTGTTCTTCACTTGCTCGTCCACCGAGGCCCGTGTGCTTATTTATTCCATTAAAGATGAATCACTGCATATGGGCCGCTGTCTTTCTAGAATGGAGACGAGAGTGGCACTTGACGGCGCCGCTCTGGGTTCGGTGAGACATCTGCTCCTCCTATCTCCAGATTGGGAAGTGCTTTCTAATCTGGGACGGATGCAGTGGTTGATGTTGATGGCTGTTGTCAACAGTCGGTAACTGAATCATTCGGCAACTCCGGGGCTTAATGATGCACACGTGAAGAGTGATGGGTGAGGTTTCACTTCTGGTTCAGATTGATTTCCACTCTGTTCCAAACACCTCTAGCATCATGCGGTCTGAAACTGCATAAACACATCACATAGGGACCAATACATGAAATAAATGATACAAAAACAAGCTTGTTGCTGCAGCTTGTTGCTGCAGTGTTCTTCAGTTGAAGCATCTTGTATTACTAATTTTCAATATATTTATTCTTCTGTCTCCTTCTGGAAAGCTGTTTTTGAATTATATTACTTATGAAGAGGTACTTTTATGTAGATAATTCAATTTGCAATTATTATTACGTAACTTAGAAGGAGCAGTATGTCGGAAACAATTTACATTAAGCTATCTTGAAAATAGACTTTAGTGACATCAAGGGATATTTTTCAGCGTGATTTCGTATTTTCAATGTGAATAGAGCCAAAAAACAACGACTGCATGTCAGTTTTACTCCAAATGTAAAGGTTTGCCCACGCAAAAGTATTCAATGCCCTGCTGTTGGTTTATATATCCATACAGTTATTGATTTTGCAATTTTACAAAGTGAATGTGTAAACAGAATGTTCCTTGTTGTCAGTGTGGTGCAGCATCAGAGCTCCGAGATCACGAGCGTCTAATAATGTAAACTGCAGGATCTCCCAAGTTTGTCACTTTAAGACAAACAGAGTGAATCGGGACAGATTTTTTTTCACCTTGGAATTCTCTCCCGATCCGCTCTGCTTGCGATGTCAGTGGATACAATTTTTTAGATGTTTCCATAAGGTGCCACCAGTCAACTCAGGTTTCCGAAGGGCAGTTCTAGAAACACACAAATGTATATTTAATGATAAATCTATGTAAGAACGAAGGGTCATCAATCAAGTAGACGTATGGTGCTAGAGAGACTGACAGATAAACGGAGAGAGAAGAGTCGGAGCAGATTTAGCCCGGATGTGTTTGGATGGCACACGTGTAGTACGTGCAGGACGAGCGGTATGTGAAAGATCCTTTCAGATATTTAAACCTACAGCAGCTTAACTAGAAAACTGGTTCAGGAGACACATAAATGTATTTTTAACCCGTGACCATGGGCACTGACACAGAACCGACAATAGTTTCTGGTCAGGGTCCATTTATAAATCCTACTCAGACACCTGTGATAAAGCTTTAATAACTACAGACAAGACATTTCCACTACCTTCACATTATGTTCCTTTCATCATATTGAATTATTATTTATTACATTTTTTTATGGACATTTGTGTTAATGGGCTTAATAGGCTTATTATCCTTATCAGCTCTTGTTTGTGCTGTCATTGATCTCCTTAGAGTCCCGGCAGATCTCCTGTATTCTCTCAGCTCCAGAGGACACAGTTGTTGTTTTGCTGACTGCTTGTCAATCGTAGTCTTAAAAAAACAAAACAAAAAAAAAAAAACAACAACAAAAAAATCCTGTCATCGCCATCACAATCATTGCACACATTGGCTTGAATCCAATGAAAATGAAGCCCAAATAAAAAATAAATAAATAAAACAAAAGTGGCAGTGCTCCTGATGTGGTTCATTGTGGAATCAGTGAAGAGGAAACAACATGTTTCCTTATTTCTTTCCTCAGTTCTGCAAGGACCATCCTCCCAAATGGCCTATTGTTATCCCAGAGGCTGCTCAATATATCTTTTTCTGAGGTGGGTAAAATCCCAGCATGGGCCTAATGTTGGACCGAAGTGCACCTAAATGGGGGAATATCATTCTTTCATTGAGTTTATTCCCAGTTTTATAGAGTCCTTTTCTCCCTCGAAGTGCGAAAATGATATTCAACTCCACAGGACGCCTCTCGAGTGTCCCTTTCTGTGCACGTCCTTCTTTTTTCATGTTTCAAATTAAATGCGCCGACACCACGACACG
>OMNM01034861.1:12080-28163 GCA_900302745.1 Parablennius parvicornis | reverse complement strand
GACCTGACCTGACTGCTGAGTGACCCGGCTGGACCGAGGCCCCCTTGTCCCTGGAGGTGTGGGGACTGGGCCATCTGCTGCTGGGGACTCATGGGACTGCTGTGTTGGGCTGGAGAGCCTCCTCCAAGATGCTGCTGCTGCAGGAGCCTTTGGTGGATGTTCTGGTGAAGTAAACCCTGGGAGGTTTGAGGCAACGGGGGCCCGCTGCCTCCTCCACCTTGAGGTGGCTGACCCGGCCCCGATCCACCCTGACTGGGCTGGCCAGAGCCTCCACCTGGCCCGAGGTCTGGACCTTGAAGACCTCCCATTGGATTTTGCTGCTGCTGCTGCTGCTGCTGCTGCTGCTGCTGCTGCTGCATCTGCATCTGATGCTGGAGCCTCTGCTGGAGCGCAGCAGCAACTTGTGACATGGAGTTGGAGTATCCTTGCTGCTGGCCCAGTTGTCCTGGCCCTCCCTGCGGTCCTCCCTGCGGTTGCTGTTGCCCAACACCTCCGCCACCAGGCTGTGGTTGGGAGGAGGGAGGCATTCCAGGCTGTCCCTGGCCGGGTTGCATGAAGGTCTGTTGACCTTGCTGCTGCTGCTGCTGCTGGAGGCCTTGGGGCTGCTGGAACTGCCCGTGGTTGCCCATTTGCTGCTGCTGCTGTTGTTGTTGCTGCTGTTGTTGGAGGTGCCTTCTCATTAATAGCTCTCTGAATTGTGGATTCATATTGGCCATGTTTCCTTGTTGCACTGGTTGCATTGCCCCCTGTTGTTGTTGTTGTTGCTGCTGCTGCTGCTGCAATGCGGCCATTTGCTGTTGCTGTAGATTACCGGGCAACATGGGACGCTGTTGTTGTTGTTGCTGTAGTTGCTGAAGTTGAGCCATGGTGGGCATATTTCCTCCGGCGGACCCCCCTTGAGCGATATTCATCCCTGGCTGACCCGTCTGGTTTACAACCTGTTGCTGCCCATCCATATTAGCGAGCTGGTTGGCTCCAGGCCCGCCCACACCGGGGACTCCTCCAGCTGCACCTTGAAACCGCACACCCCCTGGAGCGCCTTGTGGAGGCCCCCCCACTCCTCCGGGACCACCCTGACCGCCTTGATACCGAGCTGCTCTTTGCCGGATAAAGGCGGCCATCAGGGGCGGGTTGGATCGGAGGATGTTGAGCACCTGCTGCTGCTGCAAAGGGGAGCTCGGGGAGCGCAGGGTTCTTAGTAGCTCTTGCAATGCTGCTTGAGGCAGGTTTCCCGCTCCAGCTGCGGCAGCTAGTGATGCAGTTGCCCCAGCTGCCCCTACTGATATACCCGTAACCTGCATTAATCCTCTGTTTCCAGGCTGGGGCTGTTGCTGATTGATCATTTGTGGCTGCTGTTGGGACACTGCTGGTTGCTGAGGAGCTGCCATGTGACCCATCATACCCGCTCTCTGCTGTGGGTTCATGGGCGGTCCTCCAGCACTCCACTGCTGGTTTGTGGGCGGAAGTTGTCCACCGCCTCCCTGCTGGACCTGCTGAAGCTGCTGCTGAACTTGAGGCGGCAACTGTGACTGAGGGCCACCTTGTTGCATCCCAGCAAGCATTCCCTGCTGCTGTGGGTCTAACATAGTCCTTCCCACGACTCCTTGAGCCTGCGGGGGCATGCCCTGGGGCCCTATGTGGGGCATTCCTATCTGGGTCTGGTTGTTCTGGTGGTGTGGATGTGGGGGTATCATGCCTCCCTGTCCCAAACCTCGTATCTGTGCCTGTGCCTGCGCATGAGCCATCTGTCTCTGGGTCTCTGCTAATCGCTGGATTTTGAGGGCGGTCTCTACAGCAGCGAGAGGAGGCTTCGGCTGCTGGCCTTGGACAGGCATGGGCCCCTGGCCCGGATTCGACTGCTGCTGTGGTGGGGTGGCTGGACCCAATCCAGGTTTTCCCATGGACTGGTGGAGAGGAGAAGCCCCCGGTGGTCTGGGGTTGTAAGGAGGCAACCCACCAGTATGCTGCTGCTGGACATTGGGAGGTTGCTGCTGAAGCGGAGGCACCATCTGCTGCTGAGAAGAGTTCATCATCCCGCCTCCACCCACTGGTGGAAACTGATGGAGATGGTGCTGGGGGGGAATGGCACCACCTTGCTGTTGGATCTGCTGCTGTTGGCCTGGAGCTCCGATTCCCCCCATCCCACTCATTCCAACTCCCTGTTGCTGAGGAAGGGCCGCCATGCTTCCCTGGGTGGGCGTCTGTGGGGTAGGAGTCTGGGTGCCAGCAGATGTGGGGGTACCGGGACCAGTAGCTCCATTGTTGGCTCCAGGAGAGGGCAGACCGTTGCCCCCAGGTGGTCCTCCAGTGGGCTGACCGACTCTCTGCATGCTGGCCATCCTCCTCCTCAGCATCTGAGCTTGCTGCAGTCTGTGCTGCAGCTGCTGCTGGCGGAGTTTGTGCTTGATGTTTAGACAGAACGGGACCGGACACTTATTCTCCTGACAGTGTTTAGCATGGTAGCAACACAGGGCAATGAGCTGCTTGCAGATGGGGCAACCTCCGTTCGTTTTCCTCTTGCACCCTTTTGTGTGCTGAACCACACGTTTCATCTTCTGACAGGACGGCAGGGAGCAGTTGGCGTTTCGGCACTGGCAAGCGTGGACAAGGGATTGGATGCAGCGCTGGATGCTGAGACGGCGAGAGTCTCCGGGGCTCTGAGTGGTGGCAGCCGCCTGGTTGCTGCTCTCGTCGTCCAAGCCGAGGCCTAACTTCTCCATCTTGTGCTCGTGACCCTTCGTGTTGTAACACGTGATGCAGAGGTCGTAATCCTGCAAAACATTCAAGCATGAAGGTTAGAAATGTCATATTCACTAATAACAAAAATTCAACTGAAACAAATCGGGATCACCAAAATGGATGTCATTTCCCAGCTTACCTCACACATGGTACAATGGAAGCGAGTCTCCACATGATGCTTGCATTCATTGCAAGTGTAAACGAAGCGATCCTGGCTCTGGTTATGCAACTCCACCAGCATGCACATGGAACTCCACATGGACCTCCTTAGCGAGCTGAACTCCAGGTGCTTGTCCCGGGCCAGAGTCAGGAAAGCGTCCCGGCCATCCATGAGATCACACGCCATCAGAGGATCTGGGTCTGCTATAGGTGGCAAGGCGTTTGCCATGGGGCCCGCAATTAGCCGGATCACAAAGAAAACCTGGAGCAATCAAGGAAGACACAGAGCCATAAGCAATATTAAAAACCGGAAGAGAAGCAGCACGTTTCTGATTAGTGAAGCTTTATCAAAGATTTAAGTACTCTACTTGAGGAAAAGAGAAATCACTTTGCACAATCACACCTTATCTGAACGTCTTACCTCTTTATGTTTTTCCATGGTGGCGTAGAGTTTCTGTGAAAGGTCATTGGAGACGTTTGGCATCCCAGGCTTCTTCTTATTGGCTCGGCTCAGGCTGCTCTTGTTCTTACTTGTCTTTTTGTTGTTCTTCTTTTTTGCATTTTTGCTGTCACCTTTTGTATCCTTAAAAAAAAAGGATAAGAAAATAATGTGATTATGTAATCTACAAGCTCAAGTGTTAACACACTGTCCTAACCTTTTTTCCTCCCATCTTCCTGTCACACAAAAAGACTCAAGGACCATAAAGTTATTCTTACATCAATACTCTCATTGGAAGTGCTGTTCTCCTCCCGTTTCCTCTCCTCCTCCTCTTGCTCCAGCTCTTTGATACTCTCCTCCAGGACATTGGGCCAAAAGTCACCCTCAAAATAAGGCAGTTCCTTGGCACTGGTCAAACGATCCTCTGTGGCCTGCTTGAAGATGTCCTTTTGGAGTGAACAGATAATCAGAGTTAGTGTTTTGCAGGGATATGAACAAAGTCAATCCTTACCAATTCTCTAAACTAGTATTAACATTCAACTAACTCATGAATTCTTCAATCTTGGAAATACCAACATTCCTGGAAAAAAATGTTAAGTCCTGTATTGCTTCTCTACCTTGTAGTCATGGACAATCCGCTCTGCCACAGCTTTGTCGAGCATCTTCTTGTACCACTCCTGAAGGCGTTTGGGCTTCGGGATCTTCTGATCCGCAGGGTGACAGTGGAAGATGTAGTCGTCCCCCTCACTGGGTGGGCAGGCCCAGATGTGGCCAGTGGTGTACCTAAGAAGGACAAACAACAAACCAATGACAATGGCCACGCTGGATCAACAAGCCAAGCTGTACGTCATCTAAGAAACAAACCTGTATGAAATATTGATGCCCCGATACCACGTTTTTTAAAGATGATTCTAAATATGAGTACTAACCTTTAGCACATTGAAGCTACTGAGTACCAATACAAGTAGTGCCAAATACACTATAAATATTAACAAATACAAATGCCATTAAGATTAATATCAAAAAATCTCCAAACCAATAACATCGCCTGTCTCCTCTTGTTTAACTGCTGATGACATCTCTGAAGCATGATGTCACATAATACTTGCTCGGTTGTAACAGGTATCGTTTATGAGAACGCCGTGCTCGGTATCGGTGCATCTCTAGTGTGAAACACTTATGTTGCAATAGAACTCACCCCAACTTCTTGACATACTCCAAGTAGCCAATGAGGATTTCGTGGTAGACCGCAGTTCTTAGAGAGCGAGGACGAAAGAAGTGTACACTGTCCAGGTAGGAGATGTATACTCGCCTGTGTGTCAAATTAAATCAATTTATTAAAACAAATGAAAATGTAGAATTGACTTTAAAAAAAAAAGTGCTTGCTGAAAATATTATTTGAAATATGGAAACAACCAAACCTCTGATTGGGTTGAGGGCAGTCTGAGCCGTACTCCTGAACATGCATACCGAAGAAACACACATCTGCTCCGTCAATGTCCTCGAAAGCAAAAAGGGCTTTCGTCCTGTACGGGAAAGACTCGGACATCTCTCCGCTGTCCACAAATCTAGAGGGAAAATTACAGTAACACAAAAGTAGAAAGCTGAAATTTTCAACTGTTTTTTTCATGTGAAAGCGAAAACGTCTGTGTCAAACTCAAGCTGAGAATGTTTTTGCAGTTCCTAATGAGAGTCACTGAATCAGTAAAACACAAACATGAGAAGTAAACAATTCAAATCATTAAGTGTCCCGTTTTTGTACCTGGACTTCATGCCTGGCTTGACCTCCACCACTTTGTCAGAAACGTGCACCACACGAATGAAGACTTCTCCGGCCTCCGGGTTGCTTTGGCGTTTCAAGAAGTCGTTCACCCTTGTCTCCAGAAAGCAGCCCAACTTTGTCTGGGGTAACCCTTCAAAACCACGCAGAAGAAAAGCACTGAAAAGTACTGTGGGGCCAATGCAACAGTGGCGGACAGCAGGAAACCAAGCTGACATGACAATTAAAGTAATTTCCAACTGTCAACTGTAACTTTTCGAATTTGAACACTCACTTTTGGCAGAATACTTATTTTCTTTTCTGGTCTTGTTTGTCTTCTTTAAGCAACCATCACATACGAAACTGAAAAAAAAAGAAAAGTGAATAGTATTTATAAGAAGTAGGTCACATAATTTCAGACCTAGAGAACAATTGGAAAGTAGAACCAAGGGACTCACCCTGAAGGCCAGATTGTGTCATTGTGCAAGACACAAATCTGATGCATCCTCCGTCCACAATCCAAACATTCAACAAGCCTGAAAACAGAGAGAGAGAGGAGGACGTGTTTTATGAACCAAACTTGAGATTCACTTTATCGTAGCTAATGCTCAGACTGTTTAGGAGCAGCTGACTTACAGTTCAGGGTCCAGTGTGTCATTCTTCTTCTTCTCAAACTGATCCTTGTTAATCGATCTGGAACGTGAAAACGATTGAGTGTGAAAATATTCAGAAAACAATGCTTGGGAGACAGAACAATTCTAACAGCGTTATTATTTGAAACCTGACATAGTCTAAATAAGTAATGTCAAAGTAAAAACAGTTGTATTGCTTCTGTCCTATCAATTCATAATACAGTATTATACAGGTTATATTGTGTGCTCCAATAATAAGACTATCTTTGGGGGAAACCTCTTGAGCTGTAAACGGACTGAAATCCCCTCAATAGTTAAAGACAAGATTTTCACAGACATATAATAGGGTTCACTTGCTGCTATTCATTTTAATGTAGTAAGTCATTAACACCTTGAGAAGAGTTTTATGGCATCAACTTGTAGTGATCTCCAGGTGCTGCCAAATGTGCAGGTTTGGCTGTGTAGGAAAGGCAGAATACAGGCTACATCACACTATGAATATCTTGACAGCTCAGTGTATACGTCACTCATCAGGGCTGTCAATGGCTTCTCAAGCATTTTCCCCCATAAAACTGAAAACAACAACAAAAAAACCCACTACGCTCAATCTCTGTGGTGTTTTGGTGTCATAAGGACAATTTAAGCAGCAGCAATGAGTGGAGGTCATTACTGATTTGGAAGGCTAGAGGGCAAAGTGCGATTTAGCTGCACTGTAGTACATAAAACCAAAAAGAAAGCTGACTTTATGCTTAAAGATCTGTTGAGAATTGTTGCTTCAGTCTCTGAAAAGCAGAAATCTGACAGTACCTGCTGAATTTAGAGTACAGCAACATCTAAATGACTACTCGCCATCTATGTTTCTAGAAAAGGTATTCTGGCATCAGGAAACAAATAATCTAGGAAGAATAGCTCTCGCTCTAGTTTTTCCATCAATATTTGGGGTAAAAAGGGTGAAAATTCAATCATCCACAGGATTGGTTTCTCAAGAGAAACAAGAGAATTTAGACAATAACAATTTTCATTTGGGATGGAATAAAGAAATATTGTACAGTGGATCAATGTTTGGAGTTAAAAAAAAAAGCCCAACTTTTAAGCAAGTATGACAAAATAAATTAGAAACAATGAGCCGATGAGCAAATGAATCCATTATTGAGAAAACCAGAAAAAAAGTTGTATAGAGAATCCCAATTTTAATGTAAACCCACATAATTTAAAAGCATGCAGTTCAAGTTAATGATTAAATGTTAAACTGTAATTGAAGAATGTTTATGAAAAAGAAAAAGAAACCAAAACGTGTTAACATTTCAGAATGAGTGCGGGCAGATACTCACGTCTGTGGCTGGGTGGGATCGTCGCCCAGTGAAACCGTCTCTCCTTGGATCTCGTTGAAACACTTCTCGCAGAAGTGGTACCTGTCAGCAAGAAGCCCAAATTTTGGTGAACTACACCGTTCCCCACAGTACAGTCAATCCAAGACGGCGCGCGGGGTTGTCACCAAATGGTACAGGATACGGGCAAGACAGGGTGCCAAAAGCGGAGGGTGCAGGAAGGAGGAGCGCAGGAAGTCGTCATCGCAACAGCCAGTCATGAGTTTTGGAGGCAGGAGGGGTGTGAGGGGAAATAAGTGGGTGTGTTCGGAGGTGCATGGTTGGTCAAGGCAAGAGCAAGCCAATGTTGATGACGCAGGCAACAAGGAAGGGGGGGACAGACAAGTCATGAGGACCAGGAATAAAGACGAAACAACAAACACAGTAGAGAGCCGAGGCAAAGCACAGATTAGACATTTGGACGAGAGAGGATGAGCAGCAAACAACGATCACCAACGTCACAGCTAACCAAGCAGGAGCAGAATAAACGGGAGCAGGAAGCCATAGCGTTGGATGTAAAGCAAACACTGAACACATATCAATAAGGAGGCACAACCGACTGCTCGGCTGTTCATACAAACACTTCATTTTAAAGATCATTCCAATCAGCATTTATGAAACAACCAATGTCTACCTCGTCATCTCAAAAAAAAAGTAGTTCAACATACTGGGAGCCTGGTTACTGAGATTGTCCCAACAATAACTCCCTCTGTACCTGTTCTGGTAGCTGAAGTAAGCAGCGTCTCGGGGAATAGTGCACAGCTGCTTTCCGTAGCAGCACAGAGTCTGAGGAGAAAACTCCAGCTGGTGGGCAGAAGGAGAGAAAAGGAATTGAATACATGAAATTATTGAGCGTCTCGCATTGGTGCCGCTGCCCCCTGCTGGCCAGAGAATACTGTAAAGCTCAAATAAAAGCCTGGATGTGTGAAAATTTTTTTCACTCCACATAAAATAATAGAAGTTCTTTAAATGTATTATCGCCACACTGACAGATGCACATATTCAACTGCCATAGCAGCAAAAACATTAACACTCTAAATTAAAGTCGATAAAGGCGGTGACCTTCAGCTTTTGAGTAGAGTGACACCGACTTCCATTAGAAAAGAATAAAAAGTCTTGAGTTCTCCAAGAATCTGACCAGTGCACAATTGAGTTGAGCATAACGCATATCTCCAGGGCCACTTTATTTTGCCTCATTGTCGGGAGTCAACCAGACAGACAGCTTTTCATCATAAGGCCCAACCAGTTTTGTTATTTGCCTGCAAAACCAAAAATAGCAGAGTCTAATGAGAGCTGAAATGTGATACAACGGTGGTATGCCCAAAGCCAAATTTAGCTACGAACCCACTTCACTGCTTCCATTTTCAGATGTGAATGAGCAGAGTTAATTTCTGCCTCTGAAACTTATTGAAAACATTGAGACCAAATTTGTGGAATAGACATTATCTTTCATTCACGCATCAGAAACATACAATAGATCAGTTTACCTAATGATAGGCGTCAGCACTGTAGCAGCATCAAAAAAGAGCTATGAGTAGATTCAATCTATTAAAGATTTTAAAGAGGTAAAAGTTTTTTTTTTTTTTTTTTTTTTAAACAACCAAAAAAAAACAACCAATAATTTGTGTGGATTCATTACAACACAACAGCATCAACTCGTGGCCTGACATCCTAAATACATCATTTTCAGCGTTTCTGCCATTTCTCTGTAAAGGGCCATTGTTTTCAAAAGGTTGCCTTGGGAATGCATAACTTTTCTGAAATAAAACTGCAAAAAACAATACATTTTCACAAAGAGATCCTGCGTTTAACCAATAATTCTAACCTGAGTTTGGACCATTCTAATATCGATACAAATATGTGATTAATGACTCCTGTCTCCATCTATCTATTAAAACAGTTCAACAACTGTTGTCTCACCTTCCTCCCACAACAGTAGCCGAGGCTCTGCATCACGGGATCAATCTCCTGCTCAAACACTTCGGCCAGTTTGGAGCAGTACTTGTACACTCGTGATGTCTTCCGATTGTAGAGCCATGCATTGTTGAACATCAGCCAGATGTCATCCACGTACTGCCATGGATCTTGGTACTGACCTACAATTAAAACACAAACCGCAGGATGATGAGTCAACAATAAATTTGCAACCAGGAGACGATTTGAGTATTGCTTTTCTCATCCTTAAGACAGATATAGCCCCAACTAGCATCTTAACACAATTTAATTTATTCAACATGTTTTACAAAGTTTTACAAACCTGTGTCAAGCTTTCGTTTGATCGTTGATAAGTCCATCGGGTTCTTCACAATGTCAAAGTAGTCCTGGAACGTCAAAAAGTGTATGTGTTAAGTTTTATGAGTTCCGGGAAAGTGTGGTTTACATAGAGGAGAAAATTGTGGATACATACAGGTATGCAGAGCATTTGAGGGTCAACAGGCATCCTGAAGGGGAGCGACTCGGGGTCTTGTCTGTAGAGAGACTCCAGTGTGGGCATCAGGGTCTGACGAAGCTCCTCTGGCTTGAAGACTAGAGATTTAAATGGATTAAAATCGATTAACGATAAAATTCCTTAACGAAGAATTATATAAATGGCGTGTGAAAATTTAAGCTCATCTTACTCTTCTTCTTTGCTGGAGCCTGTTGTACAGCAGCCTCCGAGTTCTCCTCTTCCTCTTTTATCTCCTTCTTTATTTCTGGTTTCCTGTCTTCCGATTTCACTCCCAATGTCGGCGTCGTTGTTGATGTGTCCATGGGAACGCCTTTGCCACCCTCTCCCGAACACTCTTCCTTTTTCAGTTCAGATTTGATGGGCTTTTCCTCCGTTTTGAGGTTGCTGAGCTTCCCTCCTTTAGAGCAGCTGCCGGTGTCACTCTCCTCCTCCTCATCCTGCTGCTTGACCTCCATCTTTGGGTCAAGGTTCGAGGTTGATGTTTCCGACTGTGGCTGCTGAGAAGAAGTGTCCAAACTGTTGACGGAGGCCGGTGTCAGGGCCTGATTCTCTGCGGGGAATGAACCCTTCTGCGATAACTGCAGAAAAGAAAAAAAATACAAACTCAGTGGTGTAGAAATATCAAATATCACAGGGGAAAATAAAAGAGGGTAAACAATGAAACAGAATGGAGGATTACAGATGTTGAGGGGATCCTCAACAGTCACAAAATGTAAAGTAATCACAAAAGATTTTATTTGAATCTGAACACATGACATGGGCTGCTGTTATTAACAAAGTACAAGTATTTCAGTTTCATAATGAAACTTAAAAATAAGGTCTTTAGGTATTGGCTTTTCTGAGTGTTTTACTGGACATATCCACGCAAACAGTCCCATCTTACTTTTGATAGGATGCAGACGAGGAAGCTTTAGACAGGTTGATTAAAAGCAAATTGCAGTAGACTTCCAAATTAATAAAATAAAAACAACTGGTTCTCAAACTAGACAAATTCAAGTACAATTCTGCAACAACTAATGCAGCATCGGTGTATCTATGTCTTTGGGTAAAAACATTCTAAAGATGTTTATAACTATGAATGAGCTCTTTGCATAATATATCTGCCGTCTGTACATCTGGGGGTCTGATTACTGGACTGTCAGTCAGTGACTTGAAACGGGGGATGGCTTCATAAAAACTATTTAGATTTTTCGCTAATCACTTCGAGAAAGTCTGAAAACAGAAAATATAGTGACAAAGTCACTAAATTGGAACCACGACATGTCATACTGTGGTTTGTTGCATTTTTTTTAAGGCAAGTATTTAAAAAAGTAATGGAAAACAATTTGCACTTTTTTAATGGTCTGCTCCTTACGGGTGATTTCTTTGATTTGCTCAGTTCTGTTCCTTTGTGGACTCCGTTGAAGCTGCTCATGCACACAATCTCAGTCAAAGAGCTCAATAAAACGCTAACACCTTCCTCGCCTTCTGACGGCTGGCTGACTGTTAAGAATGATTTTATATGCTGCAAAGCACGCACTATAAAGAGCAATCTCACTGACAATCAAGTCAATTCATTCGAGGCAGCTAAAATCACGATCTTGATTAAAAATTAATAAACTGTGGAGACAATTCATCAGTGGTCACCTCTCAAAATAAGACCTTTCTGCAGTTTCACAGCCTGGAAACAAACAGGTTTCAACAATGGAAAACACCGGTAAATGAGAACAACCATTCCTACCGACTTCTCACCATATCCAGCTTCGCAAAACCATAAACTAACTATATCTCTGGCAGCCTGGATAAAAGTAAAGTAAATGGAAATGTTCATTCAGGGATGAAGAGTCAACCGATGAGTAAAAACGAGATAAGTTTAAGTGTTAAAGTCACCTGAAGTAAAGTAAAAACAAATAAATGAGAGTGAGTGCCTCCAATAAAAAGAAAAAAAAAAAAAAAAAGCAGTGAGCACGAGAGGTCACTCACGTGAGATGTGTTGTAAACTTGCAACAGAGGATTTAGGCTGATGAGTGAAAAGTACATCATTATAGCATCAACAGAAACACGTTGGCTCGCTGAGGGGCTAACAAGGACTTTCTGTATCACAGTATAACCGTAAAGGCACAAACATGCTCTAAATCCATTCTGCAGCATGCATGCGGCCTGGCAATATTGACATTTTTCCTCCAGATTTATCAGGAATATGAACTTCTCCAGAATCTTTCTCTTGCACCAAATATTATCAATAGGTGGATGTTGTTGTTTTTTAAACTACCAAGTTTTCCACCAAAGTGAATAAAGTGTCACTTATATTTCTGATAGCTACACTTTTCTTTTTTGACAGTACATTTTAATGTTTTTAAATAAAATGCTAATATGAAATGATCTTTTTCATTGGTACCGAGGTGGATTAATAGACAAAATAATTTATTTAAATCTATAAGGAACTAGTGACAAGGAGTCCAGCAACAGATGGCATGCCATTATTCAAATGTACTTCCGGTTGATACAGCAAATGGTGTGTCTTTCGTCTCCTTTTTGCATTCTCTGAACTATAGGCATTACTTTTTATATTTATTATCTCTTTGTCCTCCTCTCTTATAAGCGACTCTTCATGCTGCATTGGTGCTCTTAATAGTTTTACTTTAGGTGATCCCTTCTTGTCTCTTCTCTCCAGGCACTATACTTTGCTTCTTTTTTGGCTTTTCTGCTCCACCTCTTTGAAATGTTATAAAAAAATTCGGACTGCTTTCATTCTCTGAAATATATACATTGCTGTGATTCTCCATGTGCTGTTTTTCCTCTGTTCTCTCTCCCCCTTGATGAAACTATGGGTGATCCCCGCAATCCTGCAGTGAAATTCAGGCCCTGACTGCTACTGGATCAATGGAGTCCACTCTTTATTCAATATAAGCATAATCAAGAGACCATGTGGGGGTAAATCACACTGACCGGAGTACGTGGCAGCTGAGCACCATGCGGTGTCGAGCTGGAAGAGAGTCCAGGGTGAGATGGAGTAGTTGAACCGGATGGACCCATGGACTGTGTCTGAAGGGGCTTGTTGGATCCAGGGCCCTGGCCGAGCTGATTCTGCTGTGGGACTGAAGGCGGTGCCAGCTGTGGAGCGTTAGGGGTATGTGGTTGCGGCGTTTGGGACCCAGCTAGTCTGGGGGGTGTTTGGTGTGGAGTGGGGGATCTGCTATGGGCTGGGGAGGGCGAGCTGCCACGCATGGCGCCCAAATGGGAAATGGAGTTGGGCTGCTGGTTCGTGTTCGATGGAGTCACGGGCGGGGCAGGTGCTCCGACAGCTGAATTGGGGCCTCCTCCACCTACACTCTGTGGGCCCATCGTCCCCACTGCAGTGACCCCGCTGGGACCGCCAGCTGAGCCTGGCTGCGCTAGAGGACTAGCAACCGAAAGAGAGGGAGGAGTGCCCATCTGCGTCTGAGAATAGAGAAGAACCAAGAGTACAATAAGAGGGTTGACAGGAGGGGGCACAGGAACAAGGTGAAAAAAAATTTGGGAGTGAACATTAAATAAGATCACAGTCAAGTTCCTCTATTCTCCCTCCAAATAACCAAACTTTATAACTTGTACTTCAGAACCTCTCTCAAGATAAGAATTGAATTAATGTCCTCTACTGCTGACATCTGGGCGTTTTGAGTATGTTTCTGCGACTACTGGCTGATATGACCTGAATACTTTTTACTGTCACTTAGTAGAGGCTCAGCGTACCACTGAGCATTCATCACTTCTACTCATCTGTACCTGCACCACACTTGTGTAGACCCGGACAAAGCACTTGCTGCCATCGTGCTCATTTAGTATTTCTTTTGTCGACACATTATATGACGGATCCAACAAACACCCAGCTTTTTACAAACAAAGACATCCACTGAGAGGTGCAGGGCATCTTACCTGTGTCATTCCTCCCTGTGGTCCAGGCTGGGACATTCCAGGCTGGGTTGCACTGACTGCTGGGCCTGAGCCAGGAAACTGTCCCTGAGACAGATACTGGTTCTGCAGCTGGTTAACGTTGGGCTGCCCCACTCGAGGTCCGACCATCCCCATCTAGACGTATAAATAAGAGCATTTTCAGACATTTCCATTAGTAATTTTGCAGTTATAAACTTTTATGATTCACGCTGTGTGCAGGACTGACCTGATTGCCAGATGCTCCCATTGGAAGGGGAGGAGTGGACCTCTGTCCCATAGACTGCATCCCCATCTGACTGAACTGATTCATACCTGAGGAGACGGAGAGCTACTGAGCACGGGACACATTTTAAGTGGATTTTATGAAAGATCAGAACTTTGTTGTTAAAGGGTTATCACAAAGTACGTAGCAGGCTAATTGTTTAACATAATGCTTCCTCTCCCCGGAAAGTTTCCTCACTTGGCCCTTGCATCCTATTCATGATCTGATTTGGTCCCGTCGGTCGCACCATTGCTGGATCAGGGAGAGGACCATCTGTTAAAAACAGGAAAATACATGTCATCTGTACTGTTGTGCAGCTCTATTCTGCACAATATGCTCCAAATATTACAAAAATGACACCTGTAATATGGCTTAGCAATAAATCAATTGAATTAGGCAGGAGACATGAAACACGATCACAACTTCTTTTTTTTTGGTGGGGGGTGGGTTAATTATTCATGTCATGACTGTAGGTTAACCCTGTGAAACAATGGGTTATTTAAGTTAACCTGAACAATACAAGGTGATTTTTGCCGACTCTCAGCAGCCAAAAGCTCATCAGTTGCGGGTTCATGATTGAAATGTCAACTTATTTAAGTTTACTTGAGCTATAGGTATATTTACTTGGAGGCAATCCAGTGGGGGGCTGACCGATGCCAGTAGGACCGAGGCCTATGCCTTGCTTCTGAAGCCGAGTCCTCCTCTTTTCCTCCAATTCCTTCTGGATCTTGTAGATCTTTTCCGCTAGCAAGTGATAGTACTCAGCCTGCCAAAAAGAAGGTAGGGTTATAAGAAAGCAGTGCAACTAGAAAATCATCTATAAAATCTTTTTTCTTTTTAATAATTGTTCTGATAAATAATGCTTTGTTTCCCAGTTATTAATACAACCTGAATAAACCTTATAATTTTATTGACTGAAAATAGAGATAATGTTAAGATTCATGCAATAAATTACTTGAGAAACAACTTACTCTACTGTTGGCTGACTCATACATGTCTCCCTCAACTTTTCGAGCATAGGCAACAAGGTTTTCCATTCGCCGGTCCTTGAGAGCAGCAGGGTCAGGCGTTGGAAAGATGGCCTGGACTCTGGAGGCGAACACGAAAAAGGCAAGGAATTATGAAACTGTTAACTCGCGTCTCAGTCTTTGCTGATATTGGAAAAACAGCATAGCAGAATCAAGAAATAAGACTTTAACAGTTGTGAGTCTCCATGTTTTACTTACAGCTTGTGGACTAAGTGATTTCGAAGGTCCTGCGTGATGTCCTCATGCCAGCTTTTTCTCATGCTTGAAGCAGAGGGAGGGGCTGCCGTGGGCATGGACCCAACCCCACTGGCATCGTTCATCAGACTGTCAGATGCAAGGACGGCATCACGTTAATGTCGTTTGAGAAATAAATGTGTGTAACAGATATATCTGAGTGAGCCGTGACTGATTATTTTTCATCAAGGAAAGAGACAAATAGCGTGTCAAGGCGTCAGTGCTCTTTCTTACCCTTGACTGTTCACATTGAGATGCATCATTGTATCCTGCAGCAGACTGGACTGTTGACTTTGAGGGGGAGCGCCCACGCCTCCGTTGACTCCCATAGCATTAACACCTACAGATTGGCAATACAGACTAACTGAAAACATCCAGTTTTTTCTACAAAATGTCAAAGGGCTACAAGATATAAAAAACTGACAATAGATATGTTGATCAGAATGACTCGATAAGACTTTTAAAAGGACATGTTTAAATTGTCCAATTATCTTTATTAGTTGTTTTTTGAGTTCTGTGAAAGACTCTGATTTACATAGGTTAACTTACCCATTGGATTCAGAGGCCTCATGCCAGCCTGCCCTGAAAGACCTTGGTTAGGCATGTTAGACTGAGGGGTCTGAGGCTGGATCTGATTGCCCTGGTAGGTTAGGCCCAGCGCAGCGTACGCTCTCTCTATCGAGCTGGGGTCGATCTGGCTTGGCGGGTTGAGGTTGGGGGCACTTTGTTGGCCACCAGGAACTGCCCCGAGAGAGCTGCCCAGTCCTGCTCCGGCCCCGCCAAGCAGAGCTGCAAGGATATATGATGAAATGAGAGTGTAAATTGAATTGATCCTTTCAATGGGAAATCTTAAAAACTATAGAAAGCTGTTTAATTAAACCAGGGGTCTGCAACCAGCATCTCCAGAGCCACATGTCACTCTTTAGTTCTTCTACAATGGCTCTCTGAAGTGTTCTGAAAATTATAGGCAGAACTAATTTCATCCTATTGTTATATATATATATATTTTTTTAAATGAATACCTGTTCTTATTTTCGAACACTCTCCAGGCTTAAATGGTAAAAAAAAAAAAAAAAAAAAAGGCTACGAAATGTTAAAATTGC
>OMNM01034861.1:0-10481 GCA_900302745.1 Parablennius parvicornis | reverse complement strand
CAGACCAGCCTGAGCACCAGACACCATCCCCGGGGCTCCACCCACAGGAGCTCCTGCAGGACCGCCCACACCCGCCGGAGACTGCTGGGTGCCCTGCAAGTAAAGTGGAAGAGAGTGAGGAGGGTGGAATGGAGAAGACAAAAAACTACACATGGGAGTGTTGCAGGGGAGGAGATTGCAGGCAGTCATATTGAATTAAAACACATTTGAGGAAGAAAAAAAAAAGCGTTGTTTCTCCCAATTTGTTCATCAATTAAATGTGAACATGGCAATATGCACTCACCTAAACCCGTAAAGAACAATATAAAGTAGGAACCCGCTCTGCAATAAATTAAGCCCTTTAAAAAATATACATTGAATAAACTAAAGGTTTCTAAGTGTTCATTTTGAGGTTATAATGGTATTGAACTGGCCTGTATTATACTGAGATGCGGCAAATTCTGTATCTCACTGGCGTGTTTCTGCTGCTCCCTCCCAGAGGTCACCACAGTGGGTCTTGTTATCGGCACGTTTGATTTGGCTCATGTTTTACGACACTTCCTAACGCAACGTACAAAGATGTTTGAGTTTAACATTTCATCAGAGATCTTTACCATAGCAACCATTCCTGGCATGGGTGGATTCTTCTTGTCCACATTGAACTGAGCCAGGCTGTTGGCCATGGGACCTTTGTTCTGGAGCTGAGGGCCCAGCCCTGCCCCTCCCAGACCTTGAGTCCCCTGACCGCCATATGGACCTCCGAAAGGGCCTCCAGGGTTCCCCATCATCCCCATCTAACAAAACAAAATGACATTTATAAAGATGTCTGTCAGAATGTTGTGCTCTATAGCATCTTTTTAAATTAGCATTTCAATAATGGGACAGTATCTAAGATATAAACACACATTGTGATCTCATAGTTTACATCATAACCTTCCCTAACAGTTTAAATATTCACTGTTAAATGGGCAGTTTGCACGTACATCCATACATCATAAACCAGATGAGGAGAGAGAGATGTTTCCATTTCTAAAAGAACATCAGATGATGTGTGTCATTCCCATTTTGACCTTCTGTTACTCAACCCAATTATATTTCTAACAAGTGAAAACTAATTTCTTATAATTGATTGATTGGATAATTTATACAAGCATTACCAGTAGCCCACAGTTGCTAACAAATGTCTAAAACATCAACATTCAATAAAGGAACATTAGCAGCTATAACTTTTTTTTTTAAATCACTCTTCTTATTTACACATCAGTACCTATCTATATCCTTTCCTCACAATTTAGTTTCCAAAAGCTTGACTGCATTTCTTTTCATTTGCTTCATCTAGAACTAACCCAAAGTTCCTCTCACTGTGTTGGTTCTCAGATTAAATCAAACATCAGTGGCTCTACTGCATCCAGTCAGCGGCAGCCTGCCACTGCAACATTTTACTGTCACTCCCGTGGGACTGTCAATCACAAACAGAGCCGTTTTCTGCCACTCCAACTCCAATACTAAGCATGCAGAGCATCACTCATGACTGTAACAATACAGATATACTGTACAGTCATGCACTCAAAGAATCATTGGGTTGTGGTTTAAACTCTTAAAACCACATTTAAAAAAAGTTGTCATGAACTATACTTTGCAAAAACTCTTTATTTTACGACAATCTACAAAATTAGTTTGATTAAAAAAAGAATTAAGTTAAAATTTCTGTGCACGAGTACATTTTGAGGATTGGCTGGCAGGTAAAACCACACTGAGCTGGCACCAAAAATGTTTTGTTTTTTTTCATTCTATATTGCATTTACAACATACTGCCTCTCCAATTCTACCTTTAAAAAAAAAATAAAATCATATGAAGCAGCAAAAATCACAATCTTTTAATAGCAGGCGGAGTAACTACCTTGTTCATTGCTCCAGGTTGCTGGCCTCTCATCCCTGCCTGGCCCACTGCCCCCTGCTGCTGTAGGGTCTCAGCCAACAGGTTGCCGCTGCCGGCTATCCCTTGATTTCCAAAGCCCATCCTGGGGGAACCGTTCATCACCTGGTTCCCAATCATGCCTGGTTGCTGCTGTCCATTACTGCCTTTCTGTTGCGCTCCCATCATGGCTCGATTCATATTCCCCATCATCCCGGCGGCAGCATTCTGTTGTTGCTGCATCATGTTGGCCTGCTGTTGAGGGGAGAGGTGCTGCTGCTGCCCCTGGCCCATCATCTGCTGAGGCCCCTGACCAGGGGAGGCCTTCATGTTTGCCAAGTGTTGCCCCATAGCGGTGGGGCCCCCTGGACTGCCCATCGCTCCTTGGTGTCCTTGTTGAGTCGAGGTGGTTGCTCCTGAACGCAAAAGCTCAGACAACTGCTTGTGCTTGGCCACCGCGTCCTGGCCTCCGCCAACAGTTCCAGGACCCCCACCGGGGCCGGGGCCAAGCCCAAGACCCATTCCTCCTGCCCCTCCATTGCCCCCTCCAGGACCCAACCCTGCAGGTCCTCCACCCAGAGTCGTATGTAACTGGTTAAGGTCTCCACCATTGACCAGACCTGGTTCGCTGGAGTTGATGAGCTCGTCTGGGAGGTCATGCTCCAAATCAAACAGCGAGCCGAAATCTGAAATGAACAAGTGCAAAGTTTAGAGGGGAGCAGACAGCAACATGGGAGATGAAACTGAAAATCCAGCTTTTTGCGTGTTAGAAATCAAAAATTCATAAAAAGCTTTTTGGAGGAGTCTGACCAATCTTCCACCATCAGAAAACTAATAAACATGTTGAGAAGCATGAGACAACCGAGCAATAAACCAGAGGTGATCGTAAAGACAGGTTCACATAGAAAAGGTGACAAATGGACCATTTTGAGGCAGTAATGTCACAAAATGAAGCTAAGTCACGAGAAGTGCTCTCTCGCTGTAGCAGCTTGTTTCTACTCAGTTTCACAGCAAACAAATAAAAGAGGCGCGATGGACGTCAAAGCAATGAAGCGCACCTATTTAACTCATTCCCTACTCCTTCAGATCAGGATTGAATTTACGTTGTTCGTCAAGTTTTCTAACACAGAAAGAAAGCACATTGTGTCTACCGAACCCAGTCAACTTTAAAGCATCATGTATTGTTGAAATGGTACTTGAGTGTTTGTCCTGTTTTAAACGGCCATCATGCAATAGTAGAAGCAAGTAAGTGTGTGGCTAACTTTCAAAGTTTTAGGGCAAAGTATCTCCTGTTTAAGTGCTCTCAAGTGGTTGAAATTGTTACAGTATTTGGGCTTTCATGACCAAATGAATAAGTTTCAGGAAGGGACATTTAGATGCCTCAGAATTACTGATGCACTGTTACTTGTTGATTCCTTACATAGTTCATGTTGTGTTATTGTTGCTATTTCAATGATAAATCATATTGTCCAACAAAAACAATCATGCAGGTTCACCTTTAATGTGTGATAATCTTTTTGCAGAGAATCTTTTCCAGAATTGCTTTTTTGCAGCAGGAATATATCAAACAACACATGCAATTCCCTCATCTGATGAGTTCTTTTTTTTAATGTCATATAATAAACACGTTGCACGGTAAAATGCTCAAATAGCACTCTGGAGGTGATGCATTTAAAGGCATCCTCGTGTACCGATGGCTTTCACGACAGCACTGCACTGACCCGTGAAATATTTCACGCAATGGAACGAAAACGTGTGCATCGTCTGGAGCACTTGTACGTCGCCTTTCCGCAGCTGACAGTGAGCAGACTGCATAGGGATGCGGGCAGCTGTTAGTGTTGAAAAACGATTTGAGTGAATGATGGAAGTCGGGGAGAGTGTTTCGTGTTTGGTGGCTAGCATAAACTCCCTCCCCGGTTGGTTCGTCTCGCGGCGGCTGGGCATGGCGCTGTCCATGCTCCACAGCTTTGCTTCTCCAGCTGCTGCCACACGCCATCCACGAGAAAACCAATAAAAAAACACATACACACACGCAACATACCAGCTATGGCAATTTGCGCTTATAACGATCAGTCAGAGCAGAGGGCCTAAATTTAGGCTAACAGCATCGCTAATGTTAATAACGCCATAACGCTGGTGAGGAAAAGGGTCCGAGTTATGATGGGGCAAAACAAGCTCGCCTCAGACACTGGAAGCCTTTAAAACCTCCGACACGGAATTACAGTGTCTGTAACCGAATGGCAACTTGAGAGGGGTGTGGGAAACCAAAAACTTTGTCTCAAGTTGGACGCGACAATTAACACATAATGACGGCCGTGGCCATTCGACACGGGACCGTCAAGCGGTGGAGCCGCAGTCGGTTTTGACGAGCTTTTAGCCGAGCGAGCTAACGCAGCTAACCTCCGGCTAAAATGGCTGTTAGCATCGGCAGCTAGCTGCTGAGCGCTCCTGCACGTCCGACACACACACACACTGATCGAGCGAGCGAGCTAGCTTTAGCAAGCTACGACAAAAACACAAGGAGTAATCCCGCCGTCTCCGCTCTCCTTTAAGTAAACGCGAGCCGCCGAAAAACGACAAAATTAACAAATAACACGGTAACCAATGCCATTCAGGGGTAATACTCACCGTTTCCATCGCTGGCGGAGGCGGAAAGTGCCGGAGAGGAGAGTTTAGGCCTCTTGGCTGAAGGCGGGCCAGAGTCCAGAACGTTCTCGGCCATATTTTTTCGAAATTAAAATATATAAAGTATCCACAATTGCAGACGCTTTCACGCCCTCAGAAGCTCATTCCGTCTCGTTTCCAATATTGCGACTTTCCCCCCTCCTTTTGAGGGACTAAGAGGGGGAAAGTCCCGTGTGCGAATTACTCCTCTTTCCCTGGGTTCGCCTCTCGATTTCAGCCTCGGCGTATATCAACCCCCCTCCCTCCCTCGTCGGATTTTTTGTTCTTTATAAATTTCTGCCAGCGGAGGAGGAGGGGGTCGGCGAAAGTAAAAGAGGGAGACACACGCATCGGCTTCCCCTCTAAACTTATAGTGCCTCTTTGGATGTAGATAAACTGTCTCCGGCTGCCTCTCCCATGGCTGCATCCGTCATTTCAGCCTCCTTTCCAGCGGAGTCTGGAGGAAGATAATGTCGGGCAGAAAAGGCTCGTTTGCCTGCGAAGTGACGGCGGTGCTGCTGGTGGCAGCGGGCGAGGATGAAGGGATGCAAATGACAAATTCACAAATAAACTGGAAAGAATGGAAAAAAAAATGTGCAGTTCTATTGCTTGATGAAGAATAGTGCTTTTTTTTTTTTGCCTGGGCTGTGCATTTAAAATAAATGAAAGTAATGTGTGATTCTTCCAACCAGAAATCTAAAGTTGATCCTCAGTTTTAGAGATTCACTTGGGAAAATAAAAATTACAAGTTGGATAATGTTGAAGTGTTATCTTTAAGGCAACTAGTCAATTAAGAAAACGTGTTTTGCAGAAAAGCTGTATGGCAAAGTTTTGGTACAAGTTGATTTTTCCTCGTCTTCCTTGTGACCTTGTGTCACCCCATGTATAAATTGATAAAACTTAACACACAGCATCAAAACAATTACCAATTTCTTGGGGAGGTTGTGACTTTGCGGGTTTCTATGTTCTCCACATTTTTTTTGAGTCAGGATCAGTGTGCAGTTATCACCGATGTTTCTCACTGGGACACAGATAACCTCCATGGAATGACAAAGTTTCTCACTTGAACTAACTTTTAAGTTAAATGGATTTTACTTATATAGCCATTTTCCACTCTTTGAGCTACTTCCAAGACTTGGGTGTGTTTGAACATTTTTCATTTTTAATACACAGCTTAAAAGGAAAGCTCAGTCTATCCTTACAGATGCTACTCATCCTCTTAATCAGGAGTATAAGGTTGCTCCCCCTCGGCCTTCATCTGGCAGTACCCCAGGCCAGAAAAAATGGGTATATAAGTTTTCCTTTGTGCATCACTCCATCCTAGTTATAAATGCTGAGAAGGGGAGGAAGTAATGCAGTGTTTCTGTTGCTGTTTATCATGCAGTGTGCTGCACTTTATCCTGTTGGCTGCCTGCTGTATTATATTTCATTTATCCTGTCTTGATGCTACTGACTGACTGTTGCACTGAACTACATCCGACCATCCTGCTGCTAATGCCCGTGTCTATTTTATGTTTATGTGATATTACTGTTTTACTGTGTTTTTACATTCTATAACTCCTGCACAACAAATCACTCATCAATCGACAAATAATAAAGCTGAAGTTTGAAGGCACGTTATACTGTTAATCACATTCACCCATTCACACACACACACACATACACACACACACACAAACACACACACACACATGAATGGAGAAGGCTGCAATGCAAAACAACTCCATCCATCCATAGGAAGCAATTTAGGGTTCAGTGTCTCGCTCAAGGACACTCACATGTGGACAGGGGGAAATGGAGGGATCAAACTGGTTACATTCCCATTGAGAGACGACCACTCTACCAGGTAAGCCACAGGTGCCCCATGGGGTAATCTTCCCTGTGATCGCACACATGTGCACAAATCCACAAAATTTAAATCAAAACAGCATAAAAAATGTACATTTCTTTTTGAAGGTTGTGACTAGAGTACCCCGCAGGAAACTTATGCACACAAGTGGACAAATTTAACACAGAAAGGCCTGATCAGTATTTGAACTCATGTCTTTCTTGTTGTGAGCCGAGAGCACTAATCACTGACCCCTTGAGTGAGGAATTGTTGCCCCAACTTCAGCAGTAATCCACTATTAAATTTCTTTACTGCTTGCTTTTAAAGGTGAGTGATCTTGCTTCTCACCCTCTTGGCCTTCATCACCTTGAAACGGTCAAAGACAGACTTTTGGTGAGGTTTATGCCTTGCCCCAATCATCTAGTTGCTTCATGACACACTTCTCACTGATTTGGACTGTCTCGCAGGCTGTTCTCATAAACATGCTGTGAGGTATTGACCATCCAACCTGTGACTATTTTTTGTTGTGGCACAGAGTATCCATGATGAAAATGTCCAACATTTTGCAAAACTAAATAATTACTACAAAAAAAAAAAACTACAATCTGAACATAATGCAAATTTTAATGATACCTTCTGTTGCAAAATACAGTGAAATATCAGAAAAAAACATTTCCTATAACTGTTGTATTATGTCTTTACTAATTCAGCTGGAAAATATGTCTTTGGGCTAACTTTGAACCTGGCTTTTATGGCAGCATCACCGATATCTCAGCTCAGGTCTCAGTGTTGTGTTGTTTTCACTACTCTTAAAAAAATGTGTTCAAAAATCAGAGTTTTCTTTGATATTTTTACAGAATGCTTGGTGGTTTGGCAGGCCATACTGAAGCATCTTGTGAGCCACTTTTGACCTATGGGCATTATGTTTGACACCTCTGCACTAACGGCATGGCCTGTAAATTTCGCTCCCGGTCAAGAGCACTAAAAAAGCTTGGTTTTGGTTGAATACAACCATAATGGCTTCCAGCTATAATGTATGTGGTCCGAAAGAGATGTTACAATTAAGCCTGTCTGGACACTGCTTGACAACCACGATGGCAATCTGGATGCAGCAAATGTATTTAAGTACAGCATTCATGCAAAATTTGTGAATTGTGGAAGTGTGTTTCCTCAAGGCTTAAAAGACTAAAAATCGAAATGTATCTCAAAAAATATTTCTTAACATTTTGCTGCATCCTGTCCTATAGTGACACTGGGCAAATTGATACAGCTTGGATAGGTTGCCAGTCATTTGTAAAGTTAACATGTAAGATATTCAGCCATATTCTTGCAACCACAGCCAAGTCAAAATCCCTTGCCTACCTAACAAGCAGGTTAGGAGAGGAAGCTGAGAGAAAGCTGACGTACCAGAAGAAAACCAATACAGGAGCATGGAGAATATGCAAATGCAACACAGAACTGAATCCTTCTTGCTGTGAAGCAAGAATGCTTACCACTGCTTAAAGTCAGTTCCTATTTTTTTTTAGAAAGAAATTCCCCATTCCATATTCAGTTTTGTTTTGCAGCAGATATTCTGCACATTGATTGCATGTTTATTTTTTACTTCTGTCCTTCCATCCATCCATCCATCCAGACTGGAGTTGTGGGAAGCTTGGACAAATGGTAGTTCCACCTGTTGCACCTGTTATTAATTACAGTTTATGGCCGTCTCGATATATTAATCTTATTTTTTATGTTCATAGTCCTCATTAAATCCTTCATGATCATTGTGACATCATGTCTAAAAGTCAAAAAGTGGAACCTGAAAGATACATTAGAATATCACGGAAAAAAATAAGACCAATAAGCATTTGGAAAAGGTTTATTAATGAGATACATAAAATGTTTAAAGATGACTAATTTTTCATTATTGAAAGACCAATAAAATAATGCCATAATTCACAGTAATAAAAAATATCACAATGTAGCTGACACAGGTCACTTGCCACCCCTTCAATCTCCACATGTCTTGTTTTTCATCTTGAAATTACTTTAGTGTCTATGTCTTTATGTGACCTTGCCCTGAAACCAAAATCCATCTAATCTTATTTATTATGTTACGAACCATTCAGAGGGCCTTCAGGTCATTTCGATCAAACCTGCTTTCTTTTGCAGAGTCAGAACCAAACATGATCAGAAGTTGCTTTTAGTTGTTACACGCCAAATAATTGGAGAAAACGCCCTGAAAACTGCAGGATGGATCCAACCAATTTATGTTTGCTAGTGTGTTGTGGTATTTGCTGTTGCATTGAATCTTCTTGGTCACTATAGTTTATGGAGAGGAGGTCCTGGTGTTCAACAAACAATCTGGTAATGAACACACAACAATCAAGGCGATCATACTGGACTTCCGGAAGCACAGAAATCATCCTGCCCTCCTCTACGCAAATGTGGCATGTATGTAGAGATTCTAGACCTTCAGGTTCCTTGAGGTCCTCATCTCTGCTGATCTCTCCTGGACAAATATCATCACAGCTGTTACTAGGTTAACAACCTGGACACTAAACTGCTGCTGACCTTCTACCGCTCGTCCATCCAGAGCCTAGTGATGTTGATGTGCTATTCAGTATAGTACGAGAGTAGTACTGAGGTAGGTAGGAGGAGGCTACACAGGGTAATCACAGCAGCACAGAAATCTTTGGCTGCCCTCCCCTCTCTGATAGACATTTACACCTCCTGTTGTCTCAGCAAGGCACAAAACATCATCAAGGACAGCTCGCACCCTGGTTTCAAGCTGTTTTACCTGTTGTCCTCCAGCAGGTGCTGCAGGTGTATCAAAGAAAAAACAAACAGGCTCAAAAACAGTTTCTTGGTGAGAACCATAACCACACTAAATCCACAAGTTAATTGATTAACATGCATTATGCACACCACAAACCTCACCTACAAAAACAACTTGAACATGTACTGTGAAACGTCCGTAAACCTATTGTCATATTGCATAATTCTTCCTCACACTTATTTGTTATATTGCTCTATTTTTGTTGTTACCCCCACCAAGGAGGTTATGTTTTTGCCAGGGTTTGTCTGTCTGTCTGTCTGTTCACAGTATTACGCAAAAACCCTGACGGAATCTTCCTAAAAAAAATTCAGAAGATGTGTCGTCACCCAACTTAGATTACATTAAATGTTGAGAGTGATCTGGATAACCATCTGCATTCAAAAAAATATCAAAGATCCTGTTTTTCCCCTTTACTTATCATTGAACAGTTTTTTTAAAAATCATGTCTCTTGGAGATCATATCTGATTGACTTGTAAAAATTCAGTGAGCTGTAGGATGGTCATATCTAGTAGGGTGCAAAATTTAATCTGGATCGGATCCAGAATAAGGTCAGAAAAAATTGCGGAAGTTAATATTGGAAACCTCATTTATGAGTTTCAAAAATCATAACTCATGGAATTTTGTTTCAATTCTCTTGAAATTTGACATGTATATTTGAAGGATCATTGCCCTGAATTGTTCCAAATTTCAATTCAGATATACATTCAGATATTCAGATAACAATATGGCGGCACTTTGAAGTTACGATATTTTAACATTAAAAATGCCATTTGGCAGAGGTCTGCGCTCTCTGTGTGCTTTTCTAGATAAACTTTGTTTCTTTGCACTATGAGGAAAGAAGCTTTCCAATTTCGTTGTATGTTTTATCGTTGCTCCTTGGTGTTGCATGCTGGGGCACCAGGCTGTGGGTGGCCGATGCCAAAATGCTCAACAAACTCATCAGAAAGGCCAGTGATGTGATGAGGGTCGAGATTAACGCTGTTACAGGTGATTTCAGAGAGGAAGATCTGGTCCGAACTGAGGTCCATCCTGAAAAATGTCTCTAACCCCTCCATGATGTCCTGGTCAGCAGCAAGAGCACTTTCAATAACAGACTACAGACTACAGTACTAAGTACACTACAGAGCACCAATTCTAAAGGAGGCATACGATATAACCTCTTCCTGTAAATGTTTGCTGTGTTTTGGTTAATTTAATCATTTTTGTGCCTATATTTGTCACAGTAAAGCTTGCACATGTTAATATTGAATATCATTTACTTAATTATTATTAG
>OMNM01034860.1:0-14072 GCA_900302745.1 Parablennius parvicornis | reverse complement strand
CTATCTATCTATCTATCTATCTATCTATCTATCTATCTATCTATCTATCTATCTATCTATCTATCTATCTATCTATCTATCTATCTATCTATCTATCTATATGAGTGCAGCCTCATCCTTTATTAATTCTGTTTTTTGTCTCCTGCGAACAGGCCTGCTCTGCAAGAGCAGCTGACACCTGATCCCTCTCTCAACCTGTGTGTGTGTGTGTGTGTGTGTGTGTGTGTGTGTGTGTGTGTGTGTGTGTGTGTGTGGTGGGGGGAGGGGATGATATAGAACTAAATCAGGGCCCATTTACAGGGCAAGGATTTCAAGTGAAAACGGCGTCTACACGACTACGTTGCTCAGAGCTGCTACTGCAAATGTGCACCACGACCATAGTGAATAGTTCTGCACATGCTCAGTAGATGGACGATAAGAACAATGTTCCCTGTGTTGTGTCATAGCTCACAGTAGAGACCCTCTACGACATTAAAAGTATCACCTCTGAATCAAAGTGACGCCTTCAGGAAATTCAGGGAAGCCAGTGGAATGTGCATCTTAGCAGCACACCTGGATATGAAAGGAACCTCACTGAGCTGCAGCAACAATGTGAGGCATTTAAGAACATCAGGAAATTATAGCGTCTCATGACTTTAGACAGTTGGGAAGGTTGGTGACCTGCTTCGTCGAGTATTTACTGGAGTGAGGAAAACCAATACCGGCCTGATACTGCATACAAGTACTAGTAGTCATGAACGCTCTCAACCCGGCGAGTATCACATGACGTCCTCCGTCAGCAGCAGGTAGATCCGCAACGTTGGAACAGCAAGATTCCTAAATAATAATGAGAATGAAAATTATGTTCTGGAAAAAATATTAAAAAAGAGGAGGAAGAACCAGCGACTTAATCACCAGCGGTGGAGTCGACCAGTTGATGTGCGGAGGTGGTTCATTCCCTCTGCGTTTCATTTGTGTATAGAGTATGAATTAGACTTTTTGAGACACGTTAGTTAGGGGAGGTGATGATCGTGAGACGTCTCGGGAACGGCTGGTATATTGCGAAGTCTTCCGATGCGAGTAAAGCTTGGTAAAATATTCCAGCTTTAACTTGTACCCGCTGCCAACCCAAGTAAACATGCGCCAGTGGGAAACGCTGGATTGTTGCCAAACAGGCTGCAAACATTCAGTAGAACTGAAGTCTGTTTCTATTTCGTCCACGAGGGGTTGCGCTCTTTCTTTACAACCGGAGGTGAAACCAAAACTACTGACTGACAGGCAAGAACACTTTTAACACTTTTGACTGTTTCCGTCAGGCCGTCAATATGCAAGCTATGATGATACTGTGCCGTAGATTTTCCTCACTCGAAGTTTGGCTCAGCATTGTGGAGCAGGTTTACTAAAGAGCAAAATAACTGCAGACCATTAAAATGCTGAGCTCAGTTAGCGATGCTAAACAGTGGGCTCGTACATGCGGGCTTCAGTTTCCAGGGGACTCCCTATTATAAATTAAATTCATCCAGACATCTGAGAAGAGCCTCTATAGCCCGAACATTATGTAACAGTCTGTTTTCTGAGCAGTGTTAAAAACCACATGGATTTATTCCGAGGCCGTTCTCAATTGGTCTTGTTAAATATTCTCGAAGAATTTCAACATCCCGGAGGATAAATACCTTATTATAATTTCCCATAAACCATCCCTAACAACTATAATGCAATGAGGTTTTGGAAAATCAGTAAATATTAACGAAATGTCCCGTTAAGGTTTTGAATGTCTTGGTGCAATTGTGTAGAGTAACGACATCGAAGCGCTGAGCTTTCCCCTCCCGCTCATCTCTCCCTCCTCCTGAACAAAACACTCGTCTCTCGGAGTGACAGATTGCGTCGGCGGGTCCGGCTCAGCCCGGCCTGGCCTGTGTGAGGTCAGCGAGGTTCGCTGTCTGTCGCTGACAGATGGCAAGATGTAGGCGTTTGCCGGCTAGCCTCGCTGATGGGAAGACGGTGAAACCAGATTCTGGGTGAGCTTGAAGTCCATCCCGATGTGGCGGGTCAACGAGGGCCACCGGACCAGCGGGGTGTTATCAGATGTCTGGCTGCTGAGCAGGCTCAGATTAGAGGAGCTGCTCAGTCGGAATCCCAATGACTTTAAACATTTTTTTTTAGAAGATTCAAGTCCAACGTGGATTTCCTATAACGACACCGGACAACCCACCGGTCGTATTATATAGTATCACTAACAGCCAGAACGACTCCAAATACACATCCTAATAAACATTCTGAATTTTGCATATTTCTTACAAGTATTTGTTGGAGTTAAAACATTAAGCAATCGAATGAACATTTTGAATACATTGAGTGCACCTAAATATAAGCCACACCCACCAAATTATGGTTAGCTTTGTTTGTTTACTACCCAGAATGCATTGCGCACAACACCACGTCCTCTCACCCCGCCTGCTGGAAAAATCGTTTGAAGGTGAAGCGAGACCTAACATTTCTAAGAAGCTCGATGCTTGATACAAAAAAAAAAAAAAAGAAACGTTTTCTTCGTTGTGGTGGGTTCAGGAGGGAAACGACACTGTGCAGGCTTCCTTCTATAATCAGCCACGTTGAACTTGAAACCATCGTGACAGCGAAGCCTTTTTGTCTGGAGAAGAAAGGCGACACGTGTAGCTTTAAGGACGCCTGCGAGGGGCTATGATGTTATACTCCTGCCCTTAAGAGCTCAGACTGATTAGAAAATGGTGACATTTAAGCACAAGTCCCACTCTGAACAGCAAAAACCAAAAAAAAAAAAACCCCTGTGACATCACCGTTGGTTTTCTTCATCCATCTGCTTCACATCATGTCCCAGTAAAGGCGAGTTGGTAGATGCAACAGGAATAAACACCAACCTGAGTAAACATTGTCTAAACAGGAGTCTGTGCACGTTTGTAGCATCGTGAGTGAGACTGAGGCAACGAAAAAAAAAAAAAAAAAAGGCCTCCGAGGAGCCTGACCTGACATCATGGCAGCGGCGGCGCTGTCACAGCAGAACGTCACCGATCCACCGGAGAATAAGATCGACGATGTCAGCGTGTTAAGGAGAAAAGTAGAAACAAACACGGGCGTCACCAAGGAGACCAGACGCCTCGGCGTTGCTCCGTCGTGGAGTTCACAGGAAATCTGCTGGATTCTTTTAGCTTTAGCAAAACAGGAAACCGGAGCGCTGTTCTCCCAACAGGAGTCGACCGGAAACCTTTAAACTCCTTGACAATCACAAATGGGGGCTAAAAAACAGGTGTGATTCCAAAAGGGTTGTTGGCCTTGATAAAAGACCAGAAAGACGACAAAAACGAAAACGTGGAGCAAAATGAAGTCAGCAGTGGCAACAACAACGTCAACTGTGTCTCTCAGTTCATCGGCTAATGGTGGATCTAAGAAACCCACATCGCTGCAGCACTATTTAGATTGGGAGGGAGTTTTTAAACTGTATGGAGCCGTCTGCTTTTGACTTCAGCTATTCGACGGAATAATGTCGCTTCTACCGCTACGTGTCCACAGTGGCGTTTTTTTTCTCTTTTTCACGTGAAAACGCAACACGTGTGGAAGTCACACGCTTGGTGGGCGTGTCACTTGAGGGCCACGTGTCTGGGTGGACCCATCACCGTATCAATAACTTTTTATCTGTATATTACTTCTGGAAGTATTCAATGTGAGAAATATGCAGTGCAGTTTCTGAAACTGTCCTTGTTTTGGTTCCACTACCAGGTGATGGACTAAACCAGCCACTTCTGTCCTGAGTGACAGTGGGTTTATTTTTTTATTGTGACATTGTGAATGTTCAGATCTCAGCTTCTGTCTGAGAATGTAGGTATGCTGATAGTCCTCAAGAAAAACAATGAAACTCCAAGGCAGGAACACAAGCTGCACTGATGTTATTTACAGTATTAGAATATATTTTGTATCTGTTATTCATTGTATTCACAAAGACATTTTTAGATTCACTTTTAGTGGAGAAGTAACTTTAAAAAATGTGCAGTAGTTTGACTACTTTTTACATCACAATAGGAAAATATATATACATATATTTTCTTTTACTTTTGTTGAAGAGTATAATCAAAACAATAATTATATACATTTTGACTTCCATCTAGTTTTATTAAAAATCTGGATTTGAATCGAGTTCGATGAAAGTTGAACATTTTTAAACCTACTATCATTTATTGATAATATGAGTGCTTTTAGACAGTAACACATCTATTGATTTAAAATGCATTTTTCGCAATATATTTGCATGTATTTTGATGCTTAAGGGAGCAGCACCTGTAATCTAATTATATATCACCCATATAATGATAAATAAAGCATTCTATTAAATTCTAGTCTATACCTTACCTCTTTACTGTGGAGCTATATATGAACCGTTCTTCTTCAACATAGTAGAAAATACAATTTTAAGCATAAAGGGCCCTCTGATGTACTAAAAGAGAAACACCCCAAGTCCCCACAAGCTTGTTCCAACTACTCAAGTTTTTCCAGTGCAGTCTGACCGCAAATGGTTTTGCTTTAGACAAGAGTCCCGACTTCAAACACAAAAACATCAAGAGATCTGTGAACTAATTCTGAGCAGATGCACAGAATCAACCGTCTCTACTAGCTTTCATAATCAAGAGCAGAACCAGACCTCAGGTGATGTACAAGCAGATTCTAATTGTTTTGGTTCTGACTTCAGCCATGATGGGTCACTGCAATGAAAACTGCTCCAGGTCATATGACCTTTTCAGGATTTTCTTTTTTTATAATCACGAAAAAAACATAAAAGTCAAAGGAGAAAACCGATGATTGTTTAAATCGTCTTGAGACTTGTGTAGCGTGTCTTCTCACCCTCCGTCACGCCTTGTTACTTGCTGACGCCGTTACAGTGCAATCAAATTAGGTGAAATGCCAAACTGCAATCGCGTTAGAACATGATACCGTGTTGGGATTACACTGCAATCGTCTGACTAGAATACAAGACTTCATTTGTTTGTGAGAAAACTCCCAAGAAACTTGGACAAAGACGACATTCATTTCCCGGAAAGTTCAATTAAAAACCGTCAGTGAACAAGAACAACTCCTCAGTAACACAGTGACGTCTATTTGGTCGATGATCTAATTCCTGTCAAGCTGCCACATCCAGGTTGCTTTGTTCTTTGAGACTTTTCTTCTTAATGCCCAAGCTCTAGAAGCAAAGACAGTGTGACCTCTGCTGTGAGCAGATCACTCACCACAGTAGTCAGTCTCTCTGCACGAGCCTCAGGTCAGTCGAGGGTTTGAACCATGTGGTCAGAACCTGCAACACAAAGAAGATCAACACTCGGTTAGGGGGTCATTCAATTCCAGCCTTTTCATTCAGGAGACAACATAAAAAAGACATTATAGGCTACATACTGTATATCCAAGCGATTCAAACAAGGCCAATCAGAAATCAAACCCTATATAGTGTCATCAGGGGTTTAGCCAATCCCAATCAACGTAGGCCCTCCCTTTGACTCCTCCCATAATTAGGCAGCTCTACCCTGGTACATGGAACCACGAGAGGAAGTACTTCCTCATTTTTCCAAGATGTTCATATGTGGGCGGAGCCAGTCAGCTCACACAGACACAGCAGATTCTGAAAGCAGCTCCTCTGATCCAATATTCAAATGGAGGAAAATCAAGGAAAAGCTGGATTTGGGGCAATAATCTTTGAATTCTATGTTTTAGGACCAACAAGACCATGTGAAAGTGTTTGAGAATGTGGATAATGTGACCCCTTTAATACTCTTATCGGTACTTTTTCTGTGAAAAAAAAGAAGAAAAAAAAAAAGTGGCATCAGGTAATCCAAGAAAAAAAATTGTGTATAATATCTCAGAACACGGAAACAGAGGAAGGGAAATGGCGGAAATTGGAATCTTCTATCAGTTTTAAACAGGGAATACCACCAATACCACCAAGTAACAAAATTAGTGCTCCATGAGAAAACTGAGGAAATCACCAGATTCACTCTGGTTTTTGTGTGGGACTGTCTGTCTGGTTTTATTTTTTTAAAACCCAACTGACATCCACTTAACATAATTTTCCCTTAGCAATGCTAGTTTTGAAAAAGAAAAAAAATCTTCATCCATTTAATCAGTAATTTACAAGCAGATCTCCAAATGGCATCGACGTGGAGTATAATTTGCAGTTAGCTTTATTTTCGTCGCTGTTTTTAAAAAGGCTCCACACAGCGAGGATTACTCTCACTTAGTTGTGCTGCTAGCGGGCTTAGCTGATTAGCTCCTCCCCCAGGAGGTTGATGTCAGTTTAAGTGAAGCTTTGGGTGTCGCTGGAACTGGAGCACTTTCACAAGTGCTCGTCCGTGGTATTGGTGTAACATCTTTGTCCATTTCCTATGATATAGAATCTGTAATCCTTGTATTTATTGTAAAATTATAGTACCCAGGTTTGTTTTCGCATGTTTCCATGCGGGAAATATTCTACGGGGGTCCATTTATAATCTTACATCGGCACCAATTAAAACAGAAAATACATTTACTGTTTGCCTGCTGCTCGCTGCTGCTGACTACAGTAGTATGCCCTCCATTTTATGCTTTTCACTAAAAACCCATCCATGGCACAATTTTCACAGAGTTTTGGTTTTTTTTGGTCAGCATTTTTTTTTTTTTCTCCTCGATTTTTGTGGAAATGATTTCCAGAATCGTTACCAAAAGTGATAGCACAGTATTCCCACACATTCCACATATTTTTATGTACTTTTTGTGTACATGCTCACAACTGAGCGGGACTAGTGATGCGCCGACAATCAAGCAGAAGACAGAAAATAAAATTTTACGGCCTTCTAGGACCGTAATCTTTACGCCTTGACTCTTTAAGAGGCAGGCCTCCAGAATAAAAGTACAATAATTGCAATGTAAATCCTCTAAATTAGCTACAAGCACATAGTAATTCCATATAAAATGTCCTAATAGGATGTAATTTGGCTTGTGTCCCCAGTCAATACACCCACTCTCTAGTAGAACTTATGAAGAAAAGCCAGACTAATACAATGACGTGAAAGCAGTACGGCTCCCACAGGCCTCGGTCCTGTGACTGTCCCATATTCAGATGTCGAAACAATGCCTCACGTCTTCAAACACAAAACAACACCGCCCAGAGAAAACACCTACAAGCATTCAATGGTGCGTGGACCAGTTTCAGATCTTGCAGCTAATCAGTATTTCATTGGCAGTTTGAGCAAAACTAGAGCTTAGATAAGCTTTAAAGCAACAGTGACACCGATTCCTCTCAGTGGTTAATACTAATGCCGCATGCCTGAGCATTTGCAAGATTACATAACAGCCTGCATTTTTTTCTCAGGCTCCTCCTCCCAGCTCACTGCTTCCACCCTCATTTGTTTCCCCTGACCTTAATTCCCTCCGTGCCTTTTCTCCTTTCACTCATTGTTTCCCTTGGAGAGGCGAGGCTCCAGAACAGAGCAGAGATAGCTTCACATCGCGGAGGAGGCTGCTGGGAGGGCCACTGGGTGTGGCTCGGTTGGTTATACGAGTCTTTGCATGCCAGAAAGGCATTTTTTCATGTGGCACGAGGTCCACTAAGACGCTCGAAGAATGAAACGCCAGGGTGATTATCTCTGCCTTCAGGGAAAACCCTTTAACCTGGGTGGCTGCTGGCGGGATGGCTACACGTACGCATGCAGCTCATTCAGATAAATTCAAAAGAATTTGGATTAAAACATTTTTTCATAATGGAACAGGTACTTGTTTTGTTTCCCACAGAACTTTTAGGAAACTGTGGTGGTTGGACATCGCATGTAGTCTAATATGTCTTTGTGAAGAAGAATCGCATTTGAAGGCCAAAGACTCGTCGAGAAGCTGGAGGAAATGAATCCAACTGATGGTTCACCAACTTGGGGTAATGGATCCCACTGGAGAGCAACCAAAGGTCATTAGAAGGCTCCAAGATTTGATCGACAAGTAAAAAATAAAATAGAACAAAAACAAGATAAGACGCTTTCCAGAATCTAAATCAAACCTGAAAAACTAAGTGAGAAGGCTTTGGCTTTTGTATGGTTAACACAGACATTCTAGTGGACAGACGACCAAGTTGGATTGTTGTTTCGGTGACTGTTAACTATAAAACTACCAAGTACCTGGAGAATATGGACTGGGAGTTGACTGCGACTTAGCGATAGCGATACCAGTATCGGGTATGGGATCCGAAACTGCACGGTGTACTCGTTTGTCGTTACAGAACCTTGATACAACCCAAAGCCAAAGTCGTGGCTATACTGACAATTATGTTATCAAAGTTATATTAAAAGCTACTGTTTCACATTAAGACCATAAAGACGAGACTTTAGTCGGAAAAAAAAAAAAAAAATCTATTGATCGCCCAGTGTAGCTTATGTTGGACCAGTCTGTGTGTTGTGCTTCAGCAGTGCCACGGAGAGCGAAGCGTTTAAAAAGTGTGTGTGAATCAGAAGGTGGGAGCTGTTGGCTGAAGTCATGGAAAGAACAGGCTCAGGAAATACTCGGCAAATGACTATCTGTGGAGAAGTACCAGGCCAGCAGCGAGCAGCCGCGTAAATAGGTGACAAAACTCTCGTTTTTTAAAAAAACAACACAGTAAACGTTTAGCACCTGACGATCAAGCAGTTACCTCATTCCGTTTACATCCTTTCACTTACACATTCTCACCATGTTCTCTGGACAGAAACACATGAAACAGTCTATTCAGTGCAGACCTGCGCTGACTGCTGTGTGCCTATGTTGCCGACTGCGTTCTTCCTGTTGACAGAAACGAGACGCTGATGTGCTGGTGCCATTGTGCCAATTGTGCCATACACCGAGATGAAACATACGCCGCCGCCGGCTTCTGTCAGCCTCACCAGCTCCTGTGACTGCTGCGTGGCGGCACAATCCTGCCGCCTTCACCATCAGTCAAAAGGGGAGGACGAGCCACAGCGAAGTGTTCGGTTGCAGAGGCAACGCTTGGAAGAGCGACTGCGTCGGTATTGCAGGAAACCAAAAGCTGCTGCCAAACGAAGTGGAACCAAAGAGGAAGGCTTGTGTCTGTCGGTGCGTCACAAACACAGAAAATCTGTCTGCGCTTTCAGGTCCAACAGATCCTCAAATAAAAAAATGAAGATGACTACGGTTTTGTTTTTAACTAATTGTTGTGACTTCATTAGCTCGCTATACGCTCATTGTTCCTCTCAAATGTAAAAAAAAAAAAAAAAACACAATTTTCTTTAAGGTTTACTCACAATAGACTCTGAAAGTGTGCTGGATCACAGGTCTTGCACTTCCAAACCAAACTACGTCCAACTGTCTTTTAAAAACTGGCCCAACCAAAGCAACACAAGACCAACGAAGCCACCGATCTTTCAAATGCGGTAGATAAACACATCGACTCCTGAAGCAGCGCGACGGCCCAGACAACCTCTGAGGATACTTCAGTGCAAAGCATCGCAGCGAAGCGAGCAGCCGTGACATTTAGCTTTTAGGAGTTAAACATCGAAAAACACAAGATCATCAAACATGTAGGTGCTTTTCAGGCAGCAGCAAACTCTGTGGCAGTTTTCACCTTTAAGAAGGTTTCATTCTCGAGTAAATTTTGCTTGAGAATTTTGCGAATGTTGCTATGATCATGCTGAATACCTGCAGTGAGAACCCATAATCACCCGCTAAGCTACACAACATATCATTAGCTGTATTTGGTTCATTTTTGTGGCATTTTAAACATACCGCTCATAAGGCCGCCCATTCAGTGCCACCGGCGTGTTGTTTTAAAACATGATTTAAATGTCACGACTGCCGGCTTCTGGGAAGCAACGTCCAATATTCCAAAATCAGATCAGCTCCAAATTCAATAAAAGCAAGTTTTGTCATCCATTTACAGTGTGGAACTAACAAGTTGTTTATCCATTTGTGGCAGAAGCAAAAATATTAATTTTGCGATCACATAACTCTGCGACTCATTTTAAAGCCTAACAGGCAAGAGGTTCTCCCCTGAGGCCATTTCACACAAAGGTTCTGTATGACGGCCGTAATGACTTCGCCGTTTCCGTGCCGCCTCTTAACGACTCACTGCAAGTTGGCTTCCCGGCAATAACGTTGCGTTTGAGGCACGATGTGCAAACTCACTCAATTCATTTGTTGAAGCACTGCTGCTGCCGCCAATCCGGGCACAGGAGTGCACTGGAGGTGAAACGACGATAACGGCATTACATCTCCAAGCAATTCACTTTACAACAAAAGCTGTAAACCAAACTGGCAACAAAAAACTGAGTACCGACTCAAAACCTTTGAATCCAATACCCACAAGTTACAACAATAATAATTAAAATCTAACAATGTCCGCAAAAAAGTTCAATTTAAGTCCAGCCGGCAAATTGAATATAAGTTATGCTTAAACCTTGGACAGGGCTATTTTATGCGTTTTTGAAAACGATGTCTATTTCTACGGAAACAGCAGAATCACTGACAATGATGTAGTTTTCATGTTGAGCCACTAGTGGGTGCCGGTGGTTGTTTATGTAATGCTGGTGGTTGTTTATGTAATGAAACCACACTCGTTGAGGGAAAAATACACTATTGAGGGGATTTTAGCCTGAGCATTTCAGAAAGTAGCATTTTCCCCATTTACACGGAGACTGATTCGAGGCTTTTTTCAGAAAGTTGCATTTTCACATAAAGTTCCAAGCTGAGAATCCTTTTCTGTTGTCATGGAAACAGACCCCCCCCCCCCAAAAAAAAAACTCCATGAAAACATTGTTGTGGCACCAGATTATCGGTGTACAAGTGAGTGCCCGCCTCTGTTTACTCCTGCGTGAAAATAAAAGACTCACTGTGGATCGCTCACTGCAAATGACAGGTGATGAATCCATTAACTCTCCGTGTGCCGAGCTACTTTATGAAAGCCTGATGTGTTCAGCGATCGTCGTCAGCGGCTCCTCAGTAAAGTGGAAGCATCAGATAAGAGAGAACAACATCAGCAATAACCGGCTGTCATATCTCCGGCTATCAGCCGTGATTGTTGACACTGCACAGGCAGGATCACTGATCCGAACACTGGACTCCTTTTAGGGCTGCAGGCCGTCCAAGGTCATCAAGCCGCACAGAGCTTTCGATTGAACAACTTGTTGTAAAAATGCTTGTCCTCATGATCAGTCTATTTTTGCTCTAATGTAAGTCTTGCCTTCAGACCTTAGTGCTGTACTCCTTCCACAAGCACAACAAGGCCTTTCGCTCCTTTCAAGTGTCTTTCTTTCAACAACAACAACAACAACAAAAAAAAAAAAAAGAGGGGAACTGGATTCAGATCCAACTTGGAGGGGTGGTTTCAGCCAGAGAGATCCTGGATCTAGCTTCACGCTGGAGGTGAACTTGGCCCCAGTGTTCTTTGCTTTCTGGCTCGGAGCCAGGAAAAGAGCTGAAGCGGCTCCAATTCTTTGCTGGGACACAGACGGGCTGCGCTCGCTTCCAGGTCTAAGATTAACGGAGGTAGAATGCGAGATCAGCCCCGTGTTTGAAGATATCGAACATGAAAGTGCTTCTGCGGGGTTTTCAGAAGATGTCTGCTACAAATTTACCACAAGCTACAAAATGTAAAGAGTTGATAAAAGAGCGCAGAGGCCGGGAGAAGGAAGAGTTGCAGCAGGTGGCTACTCAAAACCCAGAGATTGACGAAGCGTGTACACGGCAAAATGCACAACGTTGGAGCCACTTTTTGAAAACGCTCCAACTCCGTCATCATGTAAATGAAGGACAACAAAGCTTTCTGAAAATACAGTACTACAGTGTTTCTGCCCTCTAAACAGACGTCAAATCGTCGCAGTGTAAACGCAAAACTTTTCCTAAAAACAAAAACACAAAAACGACGTGTTTTCAGCTGGAACGTCGCGCAATCGGCGCCTCAGTCGTGTTTACCGCTGCCCAGCATTAACATCTTTCAACGGACCAACATAACTCTTAAAATCAGCTCCTGCAAAGGTTTAACATAGTTCCAGCTTATTGACGCCACTGTTGCTGATAATATTACAACGGTTCATTATTAACTCTTCATTTTACATTTACAAAATCCACTGACTTTTTTTTTCCCATTTTCATTTGAGAATTTTTCAAAATGTTTGACGGCGAAAACAATAAATACTATAGTATACAGACTGGACGACTGGCATGGAGTCACAGCGACATTTAACTTTTGGTCGCTCTATTCTCATCATGTGAAACTTCACATGTGAGCTGAATGTCCTTAGAGCGTTTCACAAATTCCAAGTGTGTCCGGGTCAACAAACGATTCAAAGTCACCATGTTTCTCTCGCTTTGTGTTTATGCCTAATTCCCATTTACTCATTTAAAAAAAGCTGTTTTCCTACAACAGTCTGTCACTGTACGTCCCGTCCACTGTAACACTCGTCTGATTAAAATCTGACCAGCTTGACAAAAACCCGGCATCACAAAAAGCCCAACAGAGCAAGTCAGCAGTTCGTGCTGCACGATGAAATGCACACCCACGGTGCAGCTGTGCGGTGGCGCTCCGGGCCCGGACGGTGCAGAATGTCTGCCTATTCCATTGTCTGCTCCACAACTGGCAACCCAACAGAACATGTTTTCAATACAAGTTTGGAGGCCAGACTCACATTTAATGAATACTTTGAGGAACCTGCCTCGGTTTTTACCTGCGGCGGTAAAGTAACGGACGCTCTGGAATCCTGCAGGCTGTGCTACTCAACTCCTATAGCGTATTTTAGAATCGACTGGCAGAACGGCGCAAACAAGTGTGATGAGGCGATAAGATTTCTGCAGCTGAACGTGGTGAGAGGACTCCTCTGTTTGAGAGGAGCCGTCAAAGAAAGGAAACACAAACCAGAGAGCAAATCCTCCTGTACAAACACAAATGAACTTTGAATGGTAAAACGATGGAGTGCAGGAGGCAGCGGTGTCGCAGGGAGCTTGTGATTATAAAACTCAACTGTTTACAGTGTGACGCACACATCCTGTTGATGAAATCTAACAAAAGTGCATATTCAAGATGTTTTTTTTTTTGTTTTTTTTACCCCAGCTAAAAATATCTTCACTCCTCTCTGTGCAGGGTTGTTCTGGTCGGCTCGTCTGACACTCTGTGTTTAAGCTTCATTATCTCCAGACTCCCCGCGAGCTGGCTATTTTCCAGAAAGCCATCAGCTGCAGAGCGCTTATAATTTGACACCAGTTTCACCATTTTGTGCCGGCAGCTATGTCTGGAGCAAATACCTGCGTGAGGAAATAGTGACGGGCTGGCACAGATGAGTGACGTTCACAAACAGTCGTCATAGAAATTCAGGGCCAGTTTACGTCACAACGTTTCGAGTGAAAACTCATCGGTTTTTAAGTTTCCGCTGCAGAAATGTTTCGTGTCTACAGTGCAGCGTTTATTTATTTATTTATTTCATGGACAGTGCATATTAATAAACATGGCTGTAAATATGCATATATACAACATATACATATAGGCTACATCATGTACATTGTATATGCAGACATATAGATACATATACTCATAACACATACAGACAGCTTTATGAAAACTGTTCATTTCCACATCAGAAATGCTGACAGCAATGTAGTTTTCATGCTGGGCCACTAGTTGGTGCTGTTGTTTGTTTTTTGTAATGAAACCACACACACATGCGCACAAAGAAAAACACAAAATAAACAATAACAACGGGAGAACGTGGACATTCTAGTGGACAGACGACCAAGTTGGTTTGCTATTACAGTGACTGTCAAAATAAAACTACGAAGTCCAGGAGAATATGGACTGAGAGTCATGACACGACGGAGGAAAGAAACATTGTTCTTGTTGTCATTCTACTGAGCGTGTGCAGAAGAAGGAAACCTACAGCCAAAACACTATGGACGTTTCAGGTTTTTGTAAGAACGGAGCCTCGCACAGAGCCAGGGAACGCCTGACGACTACAGACCTGTCAGCATCAACAGCTCGCTGCATTAATGGACTTCCTCACTGGTTACTACCCGACGCTGTATCGCACGCCCTTAAGCTGGACTTCCCCCAGAGGAGAGTAGAAGCTGCATGGTTATGCCTA
>OMNM01034858.1:0-12500 GCA_900302745.1 Parablennius parvicornis | reverse complement strand
TGAATGACAGAAAAAAAAAATTACAGTTCGGTGCTTTACTTCCTAATAAATAACTTACACCTGATGGTTTTAACAAGATGAGGAGGATTTCCATCTATTTATTCGGGGCGTGTGGCTGAACTATGGTGTACTAGGAATTAACTCTTGTTCAATTTAAGCCTGAGGCTCTTTCAGTATGACTTTGCATGTTCTCCCTGTGCATGCAAAGATTTACTTCGTGTAATCCAGTTTCCTCCTTTGATCCAAAAAGATGTGTTCAGTCACTCGAAACTACACTCGAAAGTATGAATGTGAGTCCTGATTTCTTTCACCTATAGTCATCCAGCACTGCGTGACCGGAAGATGGATAAAGGGATGGATGGATCACTCTGCTGCACATCTGAGCTGTTAGGCAGAGGAGGAGTGAATTAGAAGGTCTCAGTGTGTAGAGACAGGAAGACAGCGTAGACACACACAGAGGGTAGTGAAGAAAATGTCGTTTTCATTAAGCCCTGGTTTGGGACTTTGAGTATTTTTTTTTGTTTTTGTTCGCACATCACCTGGGCATCACTTTTTTCCTTGTGTTGTGTTTGACACCTGATTGTGTTTTGAATCTGATTTGAATACAGCTGATGGTCTAATTTGAATGTTTGGTCCAAACCAGCCAAGCCTTTGTTAATTTGTGCACAGTGTAACAGGAGGTTGTGCTTGTGTGAACCTACAGACATGTGATGTTATGATGGGATGAACTGCGAGGCTACAAAAAAGTAGTGTGTGACTTTTAAATTGCGAGTTGTTGGGGGGGAAAAAAACTTCTTGAGAAGCTCCAAACTAATTCAAAAATTTGAATAGGTATAACTAGTTTTGTACCGCATACAACAATGTCAGCATTACGGAAACCGCAGAAACCGCACTTTAGCACACATAAAGTGACTAACACTTCTTGTTTTCTGAGATTCAAAGGAAGTTGCAACATTCAAATGGTGAGAGGTGTCATTGGGAGACCTGCTCGATTTACAGGGAAACTGTACTAACCAACCGGGACTAACCAACTACTAACCTTATAATTAAAAGCAATTAGGCACTGAAGGTGTGCCCGCCCACCAGCTCAAGTTTTCCAGCAAACGAGGTATCCACAGGTGATAATAAGCAAATTCAAATTAATGATTCAGTAGCTCGTTAAATTTTGATGAGAGGACCCCATGGAGTCATTAAGAAGCCTTAAGACATTAATTCACCTATTAATCTCCGCTTAATCTATGGATAAAATAATCAAGCAAATTCATTCCTTGTAATTACACAGTTTAACATATTAATCAAACCCCAATTAGGCTCCAGAAATAAGCTGTTCTTCTAATGAGGTGGTGCCCACCCAGATTTGACTGTATTGGCCAGCATGATGAATAGATGTGAGTTTTACAAAATGCGATCAGACCGAGAGGTTTCCACAAAGCGTTCAGCTGTGGGATCAACCATGACGGGAGCTATGCAGCGGCGAGGAGAGGAAAGACAGACTGTCACACGTGGAGGTCAGAGGTTGATGAACTGCTTCTCTCCTACAAACAAATTCAAATATATGGAGTGAGTGAGCGAGGTAAAGGAGCTGCCGAGCTTTAACATCAAATCACTTGCTGCAACGTCGTATCGTATCGGCCTCCCGGTCCAAATATTTGTTATGTTTTAGTGCATGCGAAGTCTGCAGTTTCGTAAACCCGCTCACACACTAAACGATATTTAGTTGCTGGTGTGTACTGAGGTACTGTGATACCTAGTGTATCCTAGTACAGACCAAAGTTGTGCTGCGGTACATGCACCGCAATGCAGGTTGGATATATAACATTTTATATTTACGAGCTAACCACTAACATGTGAAATATAAAGAGGAGGCAATATAGTAAGAAAGAATCGGTAGTAGCCATTACAGAATTTTCTTCATCACGGGTTGTGCTCCGGGGAAAGGGAGGCATGGGGTAGTATGATACACCGTTGGCTTTCTATTTGGATGGAGAGCGTCCTTGCGGGGGTCAGAAGTTTGTACGGAATATATTTTGGGTTAGAAAAGCCAATTTCCACTGTTCCGCTGTCCAGTGGTCACATGATGTGACTCCACCAGGTGGCAGCAAGCCCATTGTTCCCCAACGTTACCTGGGAGTCACATCATCACTAACACTGGATTGAAACTTTGAAATCATTGTTTTCTGACCAATTGACACTCAGTACATAACACGATATGGGTTGAGGTTCATTTTGCTGTTTTAATTGTGTAAATGGGATAATTATTTATGATTTTATGACAACAAAAGTATGGGAAACTGATCAAATTTTGAAATAACACCCCCAAAAAATATGATTTCATTTTCTTCCGCCCACTTATCTGGGAATATTTACCGGGGGCCCAGCTAGTTCTACTACTATTACATTCAGTTACAATATATTGTGAGCATCCTGCAAACTCCATCTGAGTTTCTCCAAGACCTCAGATTGATGGATTGCTGACCTGCACAGGACGTTACCTTGCTTTCACCTATTGTTAGCTGGGACCACTCAAAGCACCTACTTCACCCTGAAATTGGAATTTAAAGTACATTAGTATAAAGTCTAGGCACAAGATGAAGTCAGTCAGTTCCTGTGTTTAAACTCACTGTTTGTTCCGCTTACCTCTCTTTTGTCCATTGGACTTTAATCAAACTGCACCGGAGTTTGTTTCCGAGTTTATTCTACTTGGTTAAAATAAGATGTGGATGTCACAGTTTACTCTCACACGAATGGACCAATAACACTACAAATACACCAGGGTCCATTTTAATATAGACAGTGTAAACACACCCCAAGACTACATGAGTTTCCTGGATAAGAGACCTAACTGTTTTTGAATTATGTTCACAGGTGAGCTCCAGAAGCGATTTTCCGGAAAGGGAAATACTCCCTGTCTGGTGTATGCACCCAATCATTCTTACTGTGAGGGGGCTCCTATTTGTTTCTCCTGCTTAGTGATAAAAGTTACTTCATCAGCAGATCAGAAAAAACACATCAAATGATTATTTAAAGTGAATCAGAGCCGTCGCCTCTAACTCGGCAACACAGTTTTCCCAATTTAGATTCCATTAGATTCTGAGAGTGATCCGGATAACCACATGGATACAACAAAATAAAAATATCAAAGATCCTGTTTTTTGCCTTTACTTATTATTGAGCCTTTTTTTTAAAAAAAATTATATCTCTTGGATATCATATCTGATTGACTTGTAAAACTTCAGTGATCTGTAGGATGGTCATATCTAGTAGGGTGCAAAATTTCATCCAGATCAGATCCAGAGTAAGGTCAGGAAAAATTCTGGAATTTAACATTGGAAACCCCATTTAGGAGTTTAAAAAATCATAACTCATTGAATTTTGTTTCGATTCTCTTGAAATTTGAAATGTATATTTGGATCATTGCCCGGAGTTGTGCCAAATTTCGTCTGGATCCAATCCAGATTAACGATACAGTTGCACTTTGAAGATGGGAAACTTTAACGTTGAAAACGCCATTTGGCGGAGGTCTCGGAGTGCTTTTCTAGTTTTGTAACTAGTTTCCCGGCTTTGGTTTCTATATTCATTCTGTGTTGCTTTATGAAGAAGCCATCAGTAAAGTAGCAACATTTAGAAGTGATGTGTGTATTTACAATGGCTCTTCTTGTGCCACAGAAAAGCTGTGGCTATAATAACAATAGTAAAACTGATATTCATCAAGTAAGTTCATTTAACTTAGATTTTCTCTGGTATCCTGGTCCATCAGTCAGACTGAGCCTCAAACCTTAAAGAGTTGCTGCTCAGAGCAGTACCCTCTGGGGAAATTACAAAGATCTTTGTCCACTAAATACCTCCAACCCCAGATGTCTTACTATGCATCCGAGTTACTCTACCTGACATTCACCCCTGGATGCAAAAATATTTATATCCTGAAAAGGAAAGAGATTGTTTACTTTGCTCATTCAAAACAGTTTTTGACATTTTTTTTAAGCCACTGATGGCGAACATTAATATACTTAAATATCTAAAAGGTGCAGATTTTTTCCAGCTCAAAGTAAAACACCTCCATTTTATTAATTTCACATGCTCGCTTTTAATTACCACTTTTCATTGTCTATCCATTCAAGTACGCCATGTTGAGCATTAGCAGCACAGTGTCATACTGATAGAGGTCGAAACATTTCTAATTAAAGCTACAAATAGTGTTAAACGGGTCCTCACACACTTATATAAGCTGGAACATGGTGCATGTTGGAGTTTAGTAGTGCGGAGGTGGTTTGTAGCAATGCATAGCCTTTGCACATCGTTTACAGAAGAAGTATGAATTTGGCTTTATGGCATTTAATAAGTACTTGCATTGGCGGCGCTCGATATCAGAAAGTAGCAAAAGTTAGTACTCGTACTTGGGCTGGTCCTTTAAAAAAGTGGTATCGGTTCATTACAGAGAAAAAAGTGCAGAAAAAGTCATTCAATGCACATTTTTTTACATGATTTACGTTCGTAAACTGGCACTGAATCAAAATGAATCCAGTGAATCCATTAGGAAAGGGTTAAGTCATCATTATGAATCTTACCTGCTACACTACAGAGTATTATATCATTGTAAGTTGCTGCATTGCATTTGTTTTTTTTGAAAAAGAACTTTTTAGTGAAGTTATTTTTTTTTTTTTTTTTTTTGGGAATACCTTCACCCCTTTCCAGAAACAGCCATCCCTCTAGTTTGATCAGAAACAGCAGCCTGGTTACACAGTGTTAAAACTGTTGTTGTTTTTTCATGAATAAGTGTCACAGGGTTGCTTGACTAAAAAAAAAAAATAAATTAAAAAAAAGCAATGTCTCTGCACACCGCAGCAGGTAGCTCGAGTACTAATATTAAGTTCAATTAGATAATATCACCAGTATGCTTCACTGACAGTGGGGGACTTTATTATACGCTTTCAATTTGAATTAATTACTTTTTGTTGAACGGCTGAATGCATGCAATTTGTATTAATTACAACAGTGATTAACAGCCAGGTGACGGACCACTGAAACCTTCCAACACAAATATTACAATGACTGTATTGACCTCAAAAACAACCTTCTGGAACTCTCCTGTTTTATCCCAACCTAACATTTAGAGGAGGCAACCACTTCGGCCTACAATCCTCCAAGTATCTAATCTTTTTAAGATCATTGTGCAATTAAAATCTGAATCATCCTCTGCACATTATCGCAATAGTAATTGCAGATATTATAAGTGTAAGTATTTTACCTTTTAATGCTATTCAATATTTAGTCTTCATTTGTTTTTATCAGGAAAATTCTTGAATCTCTTGAAGGATATCTTGGAAGAATAGATAAGTTCATAAGGTAGAAAAGAGGAAAACCACCTGTTCAATCATAAAGTTCACAGATCCTTAACCTTGATTTTTCCTTCCATTTGCTCTGGTTTTTTTGCACATTTTAATTATAAAATGTGCAAAACACTTTTTAAATAATTGACAGGCACCATCTCATACGTTTTTGTTTTCCTATTTCAAAGTTTGATTTGTTTTTGATTTTTTTCCATTTTGTTTTTCATTCCTAACATTGCAGGAAATAAAGACATGTGCATTTGGATAACTGTTTTTGTTTTACCTACATTTTTATTGACAAAAATGTTTTTTATTAGGTGCCATGTTTTTGAGGCAAATGCATTTGTGAGATGAGCAGTGTTCTCAACTCCTGACAAACGAATCATTCTGCTTTTGAATCTTGTTTTATCTTATTTGCTGGATGGGGTGATTGAAATATGAAGAAAAAGAACATATTCCTAACTCCATTTCCCAGACATGAGCAACCATGAGCTTCAGGATTCATTTAGATGTATTTATTTACAAGTTTTTAACACACAGGAATGAAAAGAGGCAGAAAAATGTGAACTTATTCCTCAATTTCATCCTCCTTGCTTCTTCTCTACTGTCTTCTGGCAGCTTCCTCCCGAGCTTTCTTCTCCCTGGAGGTGGCGCTGAGTGCATTCAGTCGAACATCTCTGTCCACGAGGAGCTTGGCGTCGAGCTCAGAACTCTCCTGAGCTCTCCTACTTGTTGAATCGGCTTCCTCTTTCTGCTTGAAGCTCTCCTCCAGCCTTACCTCCTTCTCCAGACGGGGTAGGAGGAGGCGTTTGCTCGTCCACTCAGCATCTTTCTGAGAACGCTGGAATAAAAATCGAGAAAAGGAGCATCGAGTTAGTATTAAAACGACCCACTTGTCATCTGCAATTTGTCATTTCAAACCGATACATATCCAGACACAATGAAAATAGCTAAAGTTGTGCAAATTGTTGGAAATAAAATAAAACAAATGAACGAAACAGTTTCTCTACCTTGATCAGCTTGAGGTTCGTCAGGGTCAGGGCCGCCTTTTCACACCTGTGCTCTTCTTTCAGACGGGCGATCTCTACGGCTACCGCCCCCTCACTCGGCCAGAGGTTCTGCCTTGGTGTCCTCCAGCGATATGAGGCTCCTGCAGAGAGCCTCCTTCTCCACGCTCAGCTGGGTGACTTGCTGCTGATGTTCCCTGTGCAGAGCTTCCTCTTTGTCAGCGACCCCCTTCTCCCGGGTAGTCCAGCACACCTCCCAGTGCTTAATGCTCTCCGCCCTCATTTTTTCACGAACAACTTTCAGCTGTCCGTGTCTCTTCTCCTTCATTTCATTTGCCACAACAGCTTCTTTGAGCAGGCGGTCTTCCTCCTCCAGCTGGCAGGCGATCAGTTCAGGTTAGGGCTGAACCTGCTGGGTCTGCAGAGCCTCCTTCACAGTGTTCAGCTGGGCGACTTGCTGCTCATGTCCTTTCTGCAGAGCTTCCTCCTTTGGAGCCACCAGTCTCTTCCTCGTGTTCCAGCTCACCTCCCAGTGGTTGTTCCTGTCAGCGAGCATCTTTTCAGAGAGTTTTTAGCTTGTCGTATCTTCTCTCCTGTATCTCTTTTGCTGCAGGAGTTTCGTTCAGCAGGCAGCCTTTCTCCTCCAGCTGAGAGGCCATCAGCTGCTGTTGGGCCCACCTGACTCTCCTCCTGCTGTAAGCTGGTGAGGCGCTCCACTAACTCCATGATCTTTGCATTCCGCTTCATGCTGAGATCTCGGTAAGAGAAGAGCGTCTCATGCAGGGACTTAATTCTGAGGGCGGTCTCACTCTGCTCCTTGTTATCCATGTTTGAGCAAAAAGTTGTCCAACTGTAACCCAGGTTTATAGTAGGTGCCTGAAAGATTTCTGTGGCGATCTCGGATGGTGTGCTCCTGGCTCGTTAGGTGACTGAAGGACCGAGTGCAAGTAGGCTTTTTTTTACTGTCATCCAGAAAAGTCACTGACGACGTCTAACGTCTCTGTGGTTTCACCACTCATGAATGAAAAGACAGATGATGAAACGGTTTGATTCAGATTGTTTCTGTGCCTAGGACACTCAAATTAGTTTTCTGTCTATCTGAGCACAACATGAACAACAATAGGTTTACTTCAGGGCTCCTTTCAGGGTGTGATAACCACAGACTCCACAAATCTCAACTCCATCCACAATGAAAAGAGTTTGAAGTGGTTTGCAAAGTGTTCACTTGAACTAATTCACCATGACGCAGTGAGAACTGTAAAATGATAACGTGTTGAAGAGACCCTTAAGAGGAAATCATCCCAAAATAGTCACAGTTCATGCAAAATGGCAGACTTCCTGTTGGTCTGCCAGTGTGGCTGTCACTGACTTTTTCGTAACTTTTTTTTTTTTTTTTTTTTTATGCCTACGAAAATCTGTGGATGGAGGTGAACCGTGCTGCTTGTGGTAGACTCTACAAATGTTCTGATGTGTGTGTTCATGCAAGTCTGAGCAGGTTCCACATGGAAAAGCAAAAGAAGAAAGTATAGTAATATTTCCATTCATTCCAAGTACGTGTTACTCGATAAGTTGACTGATTTATCCCGACTATGATAGCGACTAATGTTATAAAACAGCCAAGTCTAATTTTGATGGCTAATTAAGGTCAAAGTAGTGTAAAAAATTCATGTTTCTCACGGAGCAGATCAGCGCTGGAATTTTAACCAGATTTTTGCCACTGCATGCAGCAAGATTAACCAAATCAAACAGGTTGTTTAGCCTGTGGCAGTGAAATGCCCACTAACAAACCTCATCCAACAGCATGTTTGTTTATTATTGACTCAGAAATATGGTTGATTACACATTAACTGTCTTGAGCTTTGCTCTGACTTCATCTTCAGGTGTTGTTGTTCCGAGCAGGCAGCATGAAAAGAGGAGTTCATAACACACTTTAATTAGCACACACTTAAATGACTTCTCCTACAACTATCGTGTGAACAAAACCCACATTTTCCCATTTATTTACTCCATCTGGCACTTGAGAGGGCCGTGCTAACAAACTCGTCATCTCCAATCATTTCATGTATAGAATCCCAGAACCTTCTCCTTTCTATGGTTCCTTACAGAACTTTTCAACCTTCAAATAGACCGGCTTCCATATCCCATCATTTAAGGAGACCACATGGTACTTCGCTGCTCTATTCTGTATTTACACCACATGTGTATATTATAGATTTCAAAACATTACTGCTGGTCTACACATCTGTGAATATATCTTGGATCATCTGTTATCTTACGAGCCATCCAGAGCTCTCAGGTCAACTGACTCTAAATGGATTTCTGGAGACTCAGTCTCCAGACTGAAGAGCTTTTAGTTTGCTGCTGCCTTTCTCTCACTTGGGTGCTTTTAAATTCCCATTCTTTGTTGTGCTTTTCTCTGTAAATGTGCCTTGAAAAAAAGTGTGTTGTATTTGGTGCTATACAAATAAAATGTAATTAAACTGAATTAAATTATTCTTCATGTGTTCTTTAAACTGCCTTGATATTTTATATTCCAGTGTGTTGTTTTAACCTTCCTTGTTTTTATACACTTTTCTCATTGTCAATTGTTAATGGAAAAAAAAACATTTAATAATAATAATAATAATAATAATAATAATAATAATAAAACTTTTTTTGAGCATCTTTAGGGGGTCAAATTTGGGTTTGAGTCCTGGCGTGCTGGAATAAGAAACCATTAAGAACTTGTTCTGAAGCACTTTGATTTGCATTGTTGAGCTGTGCCATACAAATAAAGCTGCTTTGCATTGCCGACGTTGCGGACAGGAACCGTGGTCACTCACACAATCCAAAAATAATCATGTGAAAACAATGGTTTTAAATAGTCAGGGGTGTGTGGATGATTATTTTTTGACGTTAGCTCAGTAATGGAATGACAACCTGTTCCACATTTGTTCTCCCTCTTACCTGGTGCATGCTGGAATATGCTCCAGTCCAATGGCTAGGATGTGCAGAAAGATGGATGACTGCCCTCTCTACTGCTGTCGGGCCAGCAGATGTACACACTTCAACCCAAACTACAAACTCACCTTTTCGAATCATATCAGTCCGACAGCACAATTGGACTGATGAATGCATATTGTCACATTTTTTACCACATTGGACTCAACATGTTAAAAGAAATCTCGATATATTCAGTATTACTATGACACTAAATCAGTTTTTATGTTGTGTATCATAGTTATTTAAGCTGACATGAGAGTATTACCATAATGTGTAAATATGTTTAAACACAGTTATACCAAGCATGGTATATCATATATTTCACTCTGCCTTAATATTTTTGCTGGCAAATGAATGGACATGCAGGTAATTTTTGTGATATTTTCCCTTCATACCTGAACAATATCTCACATGTTGAAGTATATATGAGTTCTTTATGATATGAGATACTTTATTGATTCCCTTGGAGAGATAATGTCCCTGCATTTATCCCGTCCTATTCATAGTTAACACCAGGGGAGATGCCTTTGCTCATGGACCCAGAGTGGTGTCCCGTCTGCCAGCTCGCCCCTCTAACCTAAATAAATGTGATTATTTAGTTATTCCAAATGTTATCACAGGCTCAATAAATTTTGAATCAATTCTGTGCAAGTTGAGAAAAATTTACATTCTAGAATACATGACACACTACATCAAGCGTAAACCAAAAGCTTGTTCTTATACAGTCGAGATATGATGAAACGGGGATTTAGGAAGGTTTCAGAAGAGAAATAATGGGTATGATGTGAATAACAACAGACTATTTGGAACACTTGTTGCACGAGTGATGCACAAAACAGAAACGACATAACATTATCAAAGTGTAGCATGCCTATTCAAACAGCACTCACTCCTCCTGTTGTAGGTTTTTTAACAAAATGAATAATAATAAAAAAAAAAAAAACAATCTTGCACGATCCTGACACGCTAGCAAAAAGCCACAGATGGCATCTCTTATGGGTGTTCAGCGGGGGAGTCTTACCTGTGGAGTTGTTACTCTGAAGGATGTGCCTGTGGTGGGGGTAGCAGGTCGTGGAGAGATGTTGTTCTGAACCTGGGCCTGCGCCTGCGCCTGGGCTTGAGCTTGAGCTTGAGCCAAAGCCTGCTGAGGAACCATAACCAGCTGGCCCAACTCCGTCCGCACCAACACCATCCCTAAAGCAGCAGGAAGCACGAAGAAGAGGTCAGTGTCAGTGAATGGTATTGGTACTCAACAAGAGAAACACTGTACAATGTGGTATTCTTGTAATAAAGTGGGCTTGTACAGAGCAAGTGAAACACTACAAAGCCACTTCACAACAAGGTTTAATATGTAAATTTAGGAGATTTACATTGATCTAGAGCCAGAGTGTTGAACAAGTGTCAGTCCCAGCTGTGGTGAATTTGACTGTAGCTGTGATAATAATCTAATTACACAATTCATTACTCCATCTGAGAAGCTCGGACAGCTCTTATCAGGTCATCACATTTGTAAAGTAGCCTGTGTCAGGTCAGCAGATGTTTTACTAAACGCTGTACATCATCACTGTTTTTATATAAAGCGAAAAAGACATGAGGTCAGCAGGAAGGTTAACAGAGTGGTCCTTTCATTCTGTGATCTCACTGTGCGTTTATTTCTGAGGTCAGATGACTCAGAACAACGTTCAAGACCAAAAAATAGAGCAGGGGTGGTTCTGACAACCGGTATAACCCGGTTGAACATGTATCACTGTTTAAGATGATTATCCACACCAGTGACATACTTCAGGATGTTTATGACCTATACAGGAACATTAAGTTAATAGATTTTGAAAAACTAAATGAATATACTCATCACATTATTCTCTGTTGCGTTCTGATGTGCCGGCATTGACCGGACTCTTAGGTGTTTCTATGTGATCTTTTCTAAGCAAAGAGCAACATTTTATTTTTAAAGTAAATTGAATTTTCATTTGACAATTATAGTTGTGGTTTCTGATAATGAGGTGTAATTATTAAAACTTTAAAGTGCGTCTCAGAAGGTGCTGTGTGATTAAATGTATCTATTATGCCCAATCTCATGCTGGGATTTCTCCAGGAGTACATTTTCATGAGTCACCATTTCAAACATATCTTTATTTATCTACACACTGGCCCCGCTTCTGTCTGAAACAAGTTTCTTCTGTCGCTCTTCTCAATGTAAATCTACTTTGTCCAGAGACACCAGCCCCCTTCTCGCTGCATTGCAGCACTGATTTGGTGTCATTTGACACCAGCCTCTTCAGATGACGTCTAAATGTGTAATTTCTGGAACAAATGACCACACAAAAAAACTTGCGCAAACCACACCACGTATTTGCTGAAAAGACAGTCTTCTTACTTTGATTATTTGACACATTCATCCATGTAACACTTTTTTATGTTATATATGTTATACAAACATGCAAAAGGCTTAAGTGATATGCAGTAAGCACAGAAGACAGCATAATATGCAACAAAAAGTGATGAAAGACTATTTTCCGAATGTGAAAACAGCCCAACAAACATTGCACAACATTGACGATCAAGCCCAGGAGCCTCAGGTAAGTTTGTTCCATCCCTGATGTAAACGCCGTCCTCCTTACCGGGTGGGATAGTAAACCCAGGGGGCAGCTGAATGGTCGTCTGCTGCTGAGGTGGTCTGACGATGAGCTGGGGGGCAACAATCCTCTGAGGTGCTGTGAGTCCCGGACGGGGTTGAGTCTGTGTGGTGGGAACCACAGCCGGCGTGGGAGAGGGGGCTGCGGGCCTGACCAAGCTGACAGTGGTGGTCACCGCCGTGGCCTGGACAGTCCCACACACAGACGTAGTAGTAGTCGCCATGGCTGTGACCCCGGTGGCGGGGGCCACAGAGCTGACAGGCTGGGTCACCACTGTGGTTGTGGTTGTGGCTGATGCTGTGGTGGTGGTCGGAGTGGCCACAGGAGCAGCAGGGGGAACGGGGTTTAGTACAGAGTTCACACCACTAGACGGACTCGACATTACAATTTTGGACTGACAATAGTCTGTTTTGGAAGCCTCGCTGTCAGTTTTGAACTGATTCCCCGCCGAAGCTGCAGAGGGGACTGGTCCGATGCGGGCACCCTGCTGGACCAAGGCTGAGACACTCGTCCCGTTCCCGTTCTGGGCTATACTGGCTACGATGTGA
>OMNM01034857.1:0-14338 GCA_900302745.1 Parablennius parvicornis | reverse complement strand
CAAATGCTTCATTTCTTTTTTTCAAAAAACATTTAAATTACCTGCTAATCAGAGACACAAGTGTCCCTGCAAGCCAGAAATCTGCTCTAAAAATATTTTGAGAATTTTTTTAAAAAAATGTTTCCTCATTGTTAGATTTCTGAACTGTATTATTTACCTATATGACTCTGAAATCAACCTCCTGCCGTGTTAGACGGCTCAGTTCATTAGAACTGTAAGGACAGGGGTTCGGGTCAGCACCAGGCACCACAGCTGAAGTCAAACCATTGTCGGGAGACAAAGGCCTGCGACAAATCCCTGACAAAACCTCGTGTGTCTGGCACTTCCAAAGTACAATAGAGGACAAGATTGTGTGTCGGCTTCATTTCCACTGTCAGGGCTTTTGCTGGTAAAGTGCGGCCTGAAAGGCAATTATGTTCATCAGGGAGAAGGCCCTGTGATTTGAAATTAATTCCTATTGTCAAACCAAATTGAGGGGTGAGGATTCTTGTTCACGCTTTGTTTGAATCATTGAGACGAGGAGTCAGTAGATCCACACCGGCCTTGTTTGGAGAAAGGTTTCTTTCATGTTCTCATCTGCTCTGACGTGTATTTTACTGTTATGTATCATAGATTCACTTGTTGAAAAAAGCAGTATGTAACATTTAAGTGGCAGGGGGATGTATTGAGTCACTTTAGAACCAATCAGTCCGTAATATGTAGCGGTGCCCACATGTTGTGGTGGAGCTTAATGTATCATAACTTCAACACCAGTATACAGTAGCTGAGAGCTTCAGCCATTGTTAGGATAACTATGGCTCTGTTTCTACGACATGGCAGAGTAAACGCAACACTTTTGTCAAGCAAAAATTGAATAATTAAGCAGTTTGAAACGTCATGTAACCAGAGTCTGTTTGGATACTTCTTTAAGTCAATACATCATCGTGAGGTGCAGGCCTGGATTAAAAGACATTGTTGTTATTTTATAGGCATGTCAGAACTCATGACAAACTTGACTTTTGAAATAACATCCTGAATGTTTTGTTGTCTCTCTCTATTTTTGGTTGTTATTAATCACAATAACACTAAAATAAAACATACTTTACCTCAATGTTTGAAATTTGTAACACACCTAGTTTTCCTGGAACCTTGCACTACAGGTATTTTGCCACTAGGCCTGTGTCCACCTTACTCAATTTTTTTTTAAACACGAGGCGCACTTGGATCAGATCATGACTGAAATAGAAAAGCCTCATTTGGAAACGGTCAAGCCCACACACTGATTCAATGTCAGCCATGTGTGACCACAATCCGTGCAGCACCGTTACACTGCGAAGAAAAAACATCAGTTCTGTGATGAAAGGTCAACCGACTGCCTTTTCTTGCTACCTCAAGCAAACCCAGCCAATACTCCAGGTAGCAGCTGCAAAGTCACTTTCAGCAATGGTGGGGGGGAGATGAAAAAAAAAAAGAGTTATGCCATTTTAAATATAAATGTGATGCGTTTGACACATTTTCAAAGACTGCTTTCCTTTTACCGCATGTAACTATAGACAGAGTACGTTACAGATCTGACGTTAATAGCAGGTGTAAATTAAGCTTCCCGTTGTGCAAGTGAGGTTACACAAAAAAAAAAAGCATGAAAAATAACATTCCCGCATTCAAAACAATCTGCCATGTGTCACTGAATTATTCACTGACATACGTGAGTTAACAACTACATTCTTTTTCTATTGGCAGCCACTCATGTATATATAACTTTAAACATTGGGCTCTGCGTGAATCCAAGTTTCTAAAGAGGTAAATGTAATCCTGCTATATCAGATTTGAACTAAAGCCAAATACGAGGAGCAAACGTGCGTTACAGAACGGCCCTCTTCGAGCACCTGCTCCTCCTTTACAATTCCCCCCACACAGCTTAGTTTTCCAGCTAATATTTATACAGACACATGCTACAGCAGATGTGAACCACGCACAGCGAGCCTTAATCAGAGGCTAAGCATGTAAGCATGTAGCAAGCTCAGAACCGGGAGGAGTTTCTTCCCCTCCCTCTGCCGTCACCACATGTTCATCCTCTTTCAGGCGGCATTAGGCAACCTATAGAGCGCTATAAAGGGAGCCGCATCGAAATAACACACGCTGTGGTTTCTGTTTATATCTGGAAATCCCTTCAATGTGAATTTTTACACTATATCGCACTCTGCCCTTTATCCCCTTTCCAGTTTTCCTTTTAATTCAACAACACCCCCCCCCCACCACCACCTTTTCTTCTTTCCCTCTGTGAGAGAACGTACTGTAGCTCCATTTCCCCTGCGTCCCTTCACAAGATTTAGGATAGCTATCTCCCACCAAGCCGCGTGCCAGATGCTGACACCACGCAGGCAGCACTGTAGCTATTAACAGCTGTGAGTAAACTCAGCAGCTGCTTCCATAGGTGTTTGCCACAGACTCATCACCCTTGTGCCTCTTAATCTTGTCAACATGTGACCTTAGAGTTGTGCAGATAATCTGCCCCTCAGCGACAGATGTCCTGTCATGATATCAGAGGAGAAGGAGGCGGGATTACGCTGTTATCTCACGCTCTTCTATTAGCAACATTACTCATGTTCACGTCTTTGGGCTTTATTCAAAAGCAACTTTATGACGAAATGGACTTACATATAAAGGCTTTTTTTTTTTTGTCATCTCAGTCAAAATGTGTCTTATGTTCTCCAACTAGGAATATAATATGTCATGGGGTAGAACAATAAGTCCACGTGTATCCTTTATTCAAGAATATCTTGAAAGTTTACTTGCCTGGCAGTGTCCACCAAAAGCAAAGTGAAGTGAACAAATCAAACTGGGTTCAATTCCAAGCCTGTAGAATTTCGGGATGCAGTTTGCATGTTCTCCCTATGCACACATGGGCTTTCTTTCCACAATATAAATCTGTGTCTGTTAGTTCAACCCCGCACGTACACAGGGAGAACGTACAGGCATTTTGTATTTAGTTTTTTTTTTTTTTTTTGTATATATTCAATGATGCATTTATTGACTGTGTAGCACCGAGAGCCAGTGTTCAACATTTTTGTTCCTGCGAGCGTTCCCAATTTATCTATTTTAATTCTGCATCAGTAATCAGACGCACGGAACTGGAGACGAGCCCACACCGGCACCAGCCAGCTGTATCTTCAACAGGCAGGCAAACATCTGTAAGAACCAGGATCCGTATCACTGGTGAGTCTATTTAAGGTAATAGCTTCCCCTGGCACAGGCCATCTGACAGAGCTAATTACGATAAAGTCTCGGCTGGGAGGTTTCACACGCTGCCTGAGAAACCTTAAACACAGAAACTGGCTGTTTTTCAGTTGTTTTTTTTTCCTCTTCCTTTCTTTGTTTTTCCCCTCGAATCACTGTTCCGTTCCTTAAGCACTCTTTACTCCCAAAAGGAGGCCTTCCTCATTAAGAGGATGGAAGCATTTCACATGTTTCTCTTCTTTCTCCTACTCATCCTCCGAGCACAACAGTGTGGAGAGCGCTTGATTGACAGGTGAGACATTTTTGTCGGTGGCGTCTCTCTCCCAGGTGTCCCGTTGCCACACACACACGCGCACACACACACCTAGGACTGCCAGAAACAATTGTGCATACATTGTCACAAACAGGAATAACTGGGAGTGAGTGCAACACGGCGCACACTGCCACAAGGCCATTGATTCATTAACGTGTCCCGCAAGACAGACGCCGGGAAAAATTGGAGAAAAAAAGTGACAAAGCAACCCTAAAAATACAAGTGCTCGTTATTATGATGCTGCAAAAGATGAAGAAACATTCTGTGTGAAAGCATGTTTACGATTGTGTGCTGCTATTGTGTTTATGTTGTTAACACGGGGCCACTTTTCCACTGCACTGTTGTGAAAACGTTGTCTGCTCACACAGCAATGGCTGAAACACTGAACACAATGAAGTTGTTGTGTTGGGCCACTGGTTGGTGCTGTTGATTGTTTTGGTCCTGAAACTACGCACACAAACGCACAGGGAATAAGGAAATCAAAAATCGATCTTATCTCAACTTCCTAGGTGAAATAATTCTATACAAAAATACAGTTTTATCGAAAATAAAAGAAAGAAATCTATAATATTACTGTCTGCAGAAGATGCTTATACCATACATTGCAATTTAGACTTATCAATGGGCTTAACAATCTGTCTTTATACTTAAATAAATAATCTGGTGTTTCCAAAGCACAGGGAGAATTTGCAACCTCCAGGCAGAAACGTCTCGGCATAAGAGTCCACAGTATTTCCTGTTAGAAGAGAGTGCGAAGCACCACATTATGTCCTTGAACAGATAATCCAAACAGTTTTAACACTGGCTGTGTGAGGGGGAAAAAAAAGGTCATTTCAATGTAATTTTAAACCATATAAAGGTTGTCCTATTTGGAATGACATTACTGCTGTGCCGTTACAGAAAAATTAGCTGGAGAAGTACCGGCTGGTTCTTCCATCATTTCATAGTTCATGTTTCATCACATCACGATACGGCAGGTGGAAGTTATAGAGGAAGAAACGTTCTAATAAATCTGAGCAATTTAAACCTAAATGGAATATCACTTTTTTGAGGTTTACAAACCTGCTCCCCAACATTTTATCACAATTTAGTGACAATGAGTACCAACAGCAAGCCTGTCAACTCTGAATTTCTGAGCATGCAAAGCGCTTTTCTAACCTCACAAAACAATGCAACAGTCACAATGAAGAAAAGACATTGAGACATTTCTCTTCTCGGATGTTAGCGCTAACAAATGTACCCTCACGTGTAGTTCATCACGCAATTCCTGGTGACGGAGTAGGTTTATTAAATGGTTGATTAAAGACTACTTTTACATAATTTGCTAATGAGTCGCCGAAAGACAATCAGAGGCCAGACAGCAGAAGTTTTTCACATTTACTCCGAGAACTGAAATTAGCATGACTTGCTCGTTAGTCAGGGTTAATTAAAAAAAAAAAACAAAAAAAAAACATGTTTTCAGAAATCATCCTGGTGTAATTTAGGAAAATGTTTGAGCTTATTAACTTCCTGGACGCCTTGCGGGAGCACAGAAGGTGTGAGAACCGTATTAATCCATCAACAGGACATTCAGGCCATTTACACAAAGTTTCAACCGAAAATTTGTTTCAGACGTTTTTAAAATGATGTCCAGTTACATGGAAACGGCAGACTCATTGAAAAGGACGTAGTTTAGCACATCAGGTCACGAGTTGGCGTGGTTGGCTGGCTTTGTAAGGAAACTACACACAAATACACACAGAGAATATTACGCAACAGAAAGACATTCTTACTGACAGACGGTGAAGTCGGGTTGCTGTTGTGGGTGATTCTAAACAATAAATCGACCAAGTTCGAGGAGAATATGGCTTTCCATTTTCACTTCAAATCATTGCGTAAACAAAGCTTTAAATATATTGAACACTTCATTCAGATCATTTCCTAATGAGCCAAATGGGATATTAAACAAGAAAATGTGTTTTATTAAGGAAAGTCTAATTCAGCTAACTAAAAGCCAGTAATAGTTTTTATTTAATTTGGCTTAACCGGACCTTGCCAGGCTTTGTTTTTTTTTTTTTTTTTTTTTTTTTTGTCAGACACAAGTTATTTTTTAATTAAAAAGCATCAAACTATGACACAACTATGAGCCTCTCAAAGATGTCAGGGGCGGTTTGTCTTTACTGAGGTTGTTAAAATTACATTTACACAGCTCAAACAAAAAGCCCACAATAAGACACTTTCTCGTAATTTCTTTGGAAAATCCTCTCTAAGCCTTTTTGTTGTTGTTGTTGTTGTTAGAAGCAATCAGGTGGTGAACTCTAGAGAAAATGCATTTTGCGAAACTGGTTTAAATGATGGAAATGCCATTACATTTGTTTCCACCTAAAAAAACAAAACAAATCGGACATCAATCCCTCATTAAGTCAGTCACTTTTTTTTTTTTTTTGACTCATGCTGGGATTGGCATGCTGTTATATTTACTTTGTGGGTCAACTGATCGATTTATCAATAAGTCACGAAGGGGAAGCAATAATACTGACTGTGACAATTACTTCTTTTGGAGCGTTTAGTTCTCTCTAACTCTCTGACAGTAAAACTGAGATGCCTGGTGAATACAAGCCAGATCCAGACCCCCGACTTGCTCAACATCTGGTCCTGGGTACCATGGTAACAGCATCCTGCGAGCCAATCACCCCTGCTGCAATGAAGCCACAATTCTCCAGTCAGGGGGCAAACCATACACGCACACACACACTCACACACACTTAAGCACATTCGTTTTAAGTGGGAAGAAGTGTGATTTTGCGAAGAGAGCAGTTTTCTTCAGCCTCCCACTGTTTTCTGTTCCATTGGCCACGCTAGTAGCAGTCTGAGATTGGTAATTGAATTAGTGGGCCGGAGACGACGTGGATTATTGCCTCTGTTGGAAAAGCGTTTTTTTTTTTCTGCACTGCCTACAGTACCGTTTGCGGTGGAACCGACATCGGATGGGGTTCAACATTCACACCAATAACAAAATACACTGAAGAAATAATGACAAACATTCTTCATATGAATGCAAAGTTTTGAAGTCCTGCGTAAAATATTACAGCTTTTGTCAATGTGTCAAAAGGTTGCACTGTTTCTCACCAGGACACTTCATTAGGGACTCTTTTACCAGGCAAGGTCCCACTGGAACAAAACCTAATCAGGTCACCTTTAAAAATCCATAATTCAAAGGTAAGGTCAACATAACAAAAGGCCATAATTCAAGGTTTTCTTAATGCATGTTGACCTCCGATCTGTTCAAGTCTTACTTAACTGCAATGCAAGCATTCTTTTTCCTTCATAATTAGGTGACATTGAAGACAAAATCAAGTCAGGGTCTATTCAATAATGGCAAAAAAAAAAAACTTTATACAGACACATAAATTATCCTGACAGGAATGCCATAACAACAGCTGACCTGCTTATTCTCTGCACTCAGTCTGGATGCTTTGTGTTGTTTCCTTATACATCGAGAGCAAACTATGCTTCACACCTGTGCGTGGACTCATGGGATCTGTGCTCACAGAGCACGGTGACCTAAAACCAGAAAACTATCCACTCATGTCTAGTTTTATATTTAGTGAAGATAAATCTTTTTGCATTACACTGGATGCTTCAGGAAGTTCAGATGTTTCCTCGCTGACGTCTTCGCACCGTCACATAGTCCAAATTGGAAGTATGTAGAACTCCCTTCCTCATAGGGCGAGCTGAAAGTCGGTGTTCCAGCACCTGTGCTGACACTTTTCGTCATTTTGAAAAGCCGCTAATTAATCACAACTAACGGACCAGCTGCATCACTCACTGACACAGCGACAACAAGGTCAAAACATCCACCATCTGGTTCCCTTCAGGAAACACTGGGCGACTCGCGGACAGATTTAACACGTGTGGCGACACACAAGTTGCAGCCAGAGATCCTTTGACAGTTGTGCAATTCGTCAACTGAGTTCTGTGAACTCTGAGTCAACGCATTGCCGAAAACAGGGAACTTTCTCGACTGAGAATGAGTTGTTGAATCAAACTGCAACATCGGAAATCCCACAAATCCAAGCTGACGAGAAGAAAATGAAGGAAAGCGGCGTGCACCCGGGAGAAGTCTCTCACATATGCACTTATGTTCAATTTAGTTTAATCAACCTCAAATTTTGGGATATCACGAGGAACTCAGAGAAAAAGCTCATAAAGGCCTGGGACAGGATGTATACATCCCACAAGTGATTTAATGAGTCTCTAAGAAACCAATTTGTAAACATGAGGTTAACATAGTGAAACATGGACACCACAGCATCACTCTAGGTGTGCTGTGTAAAGAAAATGTTGTAATTTTACGATTTACATATCCAACAAAACCCAAAGAAAAGTAACAAATAAAAAGTCTGTGGAACTATGATGTAATATTAACTATTGTTCTGCAATATTATCAGCCTTTGCTTGGTTTTCGACTTCATTATAGTTCTTAATTAAATTCTCAGATCATTTTATTCGTTGTATTTAGATGGATCACAACGGTGACACCAACTCATGGTAAATGTCTGTACACATTCCAATAGTGAAGGGCCATTATCATGTTTATAAAATATCCAAACCTTGTGTCTAATATGATTATAAATGTTTCCTTTGGTTTCCAAAAAAAGTATTAGTGTCAGGATACGGCAACAACTGGCTTCACCCAGTTGCTGCCAAAAAGAAAAAACATCAGTGGTGGGGTGGGTGAAAGTTTTGTGAGCACAGCAGCGTTTAGAGCAGCGTGTGCCGCTTCACAGTCTGCAAAACTCCATTTTTCTTTGCGGTACAATGTCGCTCATGTTAGAAATATTCGGCACATGAGAGCCAAGTGTGCGGCTGCCTTAGATTCACGCGTGTGAAAAGTGTGGTAAATTTATATCTCAAATCCTACTACTTCAACAAAAGCAGCAAATACTTGAAAACTGAGCACAAACTGTTTAATGATGCATTCTGCCACTTTTATCAATGGTTGACAGTTGAAAGTTGCCAATTAAAGGCCACTGACGAGGTATAATGCTTCAAAAGTGCGAAATGAAGTCATGAAATCCCAAAAATATTCTTGTACTGTAGTTCACGATACCCCAATATTTCAATCTGTGCCCCATCAGAGGTTAAGTCACTCTGTGGATCGATACACACACAAAAAAAAAAAAAAAGAAGTAAAATATGATCTGCAGACATTGTATTTCATGATGTCAAAAAAAGAACTTTTCTTGGGCTGTTGATGTAATGGCATGACTACAAACACAAAGTGCACCAATTTATGAAAACACAAAAATACATAGAGTTCACAACTTTATCCGCAGTAGCAAATATGTGATTTGTCCTTTAACTTTGCCTTCAGCATTATTGATTGTTCTCTCCAACAAGAGTGGATTCACTGATGCAGTTAACGGTTTCCTTCTTAAATCTCCTGTAATCTTTGAAGGTTCAACATCTAAAGGGTTGTTGCAGGTGTACAGGGGAAGGGGGAGATTAGTGCACTTCAGTTAAAAATCAACCATTTTCTCTCACTTTGAGTTGCTTTCTTCAAGGGCACGGTTAGAGGTCAAGGGTTACATTTCCCCTAAAGAATCAACAGAGTTAGTTCTGAGCGGTTTCTCCCATTAGTACACTGCTTCCAGCAAGACAGATGTGTAATACATGATTAGAACAAACTGTTTGACAGAAAATATATTTATATATATTTTTTTGCGAGTACTGCAAATAAACGTGTAATTTCTGAAATCTTTCTGAATAGTCATATTTCTGCTTTCCAATCTGGAATCTGTGGTCACTCTTGACGAGATCACCCACTTTTTTTTTTCTTCTTTTTTTTTTTTGTGCAAAAGCATGACAACAAATCTACACATTTGCAAAACATTCCTTTATTATAAATAAATCTCCTTTTTGTATAAAAACTGGCATGCTTCAACCATGGCATTTTACAGGTTCACGACCCAAGGCTACAACCCGGTTAGCCAAGACAGCAGGAGGAAACACACTCATCTCATTATGCAAGGGCGATCCATCAGACAACGGTGAGACAAGAATGAAAAAATCATCACAACCACAAAAATACTTACAAGTAGAGAACAACAACAAACATGTTTGAGTCTCATAGATTTTTCTCTTACATTTCTCTTTTTAAATATTTCATTTTTTTTAAATGTAATCTGTTAAATCTCTTTTTCAACCCCTCCCCCCGCCTTTTGCCTTTTTAGATATAATGTCTACACGGTTTCTGAGTTTTTCTTTTTTTTAATATTTTTTTTCTTTTTTTTTGTCTTTTTGCTGTTGTTTTTTTTTTTTTTTCAGTCCACCACAGCATCCTGTGGTACATCACTTTTTTTCACGTGGTTTCTTTTATTTTTGATTTTTTTTTTTGAACAGGTAAGTTCATGGTAGGACCAATGAGCTGTGAGCAGCAGGAAGCAGGCACACTGACTGGCTGTTTATGTGGTCCCACCTCCGTGGTTTGATGGGGAACAATACAAAATGTCTCATGCTTGGATTTCCATTGGGCGCTCGGTTTCTCCGTCAGATCCTCGGCAGCCAATCAGCCTTATTCGACGTCCACTTGGCCCCGCCCCAAGACACGCCCCTCTTCTTTCCAATCCCCTCCTTGATCTTCTGTGGTCCCTTCAGATGGCATGATTACTGTAGCTGACATATGTCGTCTTAGTTGATGAAACTACGTGAAAAACGTAGATGGCGGGGTGGATGTATGTGTATTCAGGACGACGGCAAACAATGACGTGAAGGATGAAATGAGAGAAATGAAGAATGAGACGTCAGGGAGGAGTGACAAGGAGGGAAAGGGGCAGAAAAGAAGAGAAAATGACGTCAGAAAATGACACAACAGTGTGACGTCCACCTGAGCTGCCGGCGCTTCTATTCCACCCAGGGTGCCCCGGTTCCCCTCAAGCTCTCGATGGTAAGCGTCTGTCTGAACAGAACCAGAACCACAGCTTTCTATCCGCAGCACTGTTTTGCTATTCATGCTCCCTTTTTTAAACCAGAAACCAAATACCATTATAATATCAAAACCAGAAGTCCAATTCCAAAATGTTGGCGGTAGTTGTAAAAAAAAAAAAAAAAAAAATCATAAAAGCAAAAATCAATCGCGTGTAATTCTCTTAACCTCTTTTTTTATTTAAATCAATGTTTATATTGTATTGTTTGTAGTATGCATGTGTGCATGGTTTCATCTCATAGAAAAACAACCAACAGCACCTACTAGTGGCCCGACATGCTGACTGTGTTATTTCCACCATTTCTGTCATTTCCAGAGTAAAAGCAAATTCCAAAATGGAAATTGATACGTTTTCACAGGAAGCAACAAAACGCAGAAACAGAATAAATATTCTAGTGTTTATTCTTCCGTACTTGTTGGAATTGGGCTTGTATGTAAATAAATAGCAGGCAACGTAGCATTTTATCCCTCAATGCTGCATACACAAACTTTTTTTCCAGCACTAATGGAACTAATTTAAAAGTTTTGGTTTTTGGGGTTTTTTTTGCAAAGCAGTGAATTTAAAGAGACGACTAAGCATTTTTAACCTTTAACTAAATAAATGAACTGTGACCTGCCTCCCTAACGGATGCTGATAAAATGCTGACAGAAAAGCACCAGTTTACCTTTGCAGGTCTAAAATCTATTATATTCTCATAGACAATCTTCACAGTCTCCACCCAAGAAACAAATTGCATGTGAATACACACAATAACACAGTGAATGAATGTGATGTCAACACACCAGAGGATGCAAAAAACTATATATACATGTGTAAACCTAGAGAGAAGAACAATAAACTGTGTGAAGTGGGCTCATGCATAAGCTTAATTATTCACTTGCTGAAGAAAAAAAGCTCGCTCACATCATGCTGTTTAGAAAACTACTATTACCGTGGCTGTTTGCCATGCAAAAAAAAAAAAAAAAAAAATCAGATGTAGTTACTGTTCAAATGAAACATAAATGCAAAATAAATTTAAAAAAAATCCATGCACTGTATTTGAACATTATGTATATATACATACATACATACTGGTTGCTACATCAAAATGTTAATTTATAACCAACATGTCACATTATGCGTTTGCATCTCGATACTCTCACACAAGCAGCTGTCTGGAATAAATACTCATTTATATAATCCGGTAGTAATCTAACATGTTATTAACGTGGTATTAATTTCACATTGGTGATGTGCACTTACGTGTGCGTGCACATGGCAAATATAATGAGATGTGTTTCACTTCAAAGGTTTCTCAGTAATGCATTGATTGTCAAACAGTTTGTGTGTATTAATCCTTTGTGATGCATTTTTATTAACTAAATCATTTTAGTTTGGAAGATTGCAGATTTCTGGCAGTAAAGGACACAGTAAAGCTCACCTAGACTACTTCATCATGGAGCTGATAATCAGATTATTTTATATGTGTAATTATAAAACTTTGGTGTTCTCTTACTCACTGTTGGTCTCCATGCTCTCACACAGCTCGGTCTTAACCTCCCCATTTGGTCGATCTCCTCCCTTCTGGGTCAATTTTCCCGACATGGTGGCTGCTGTCACAATTGCCTGCATAATTAACAATCAGAAATTCATCGCTGCTAAACATACTGCAAAAGGCTACTCGTATTAACGTCTCCGGCTTTAGCGAAATGTCATTCATCTAGTTGCGTTGGATGTATTAACCTTATTCAAACACCCTCATCAGCCAAACTATTCAAAAAATAAATAAAAAAATAGCAAAGCAAGTTATGGAAAATGGTTTCGTATAAAAAGAAACAAAACAAAGCTGAAGTTGACCTCACCTTGAAGCTACGTTTCCGTTTAGGTACGTTCTGCTCGGGGTGGAAGAGGATGATGTAGACCTTGGGCATGTAGAGCATCCCCAGAGACACCGAGGCAGACAGGCTGAGGGAGATAGTCAGGGTGGTAGTTTGGATATACATCTAGGAGAGAGAGAGAGAGGGAGAGAGAGAGAGTCATTTATCACATTTCAAGCTGTCACAGATAGCTGGTTTAATCTTCCAGCTTTTGAATATGCTAGATGAAGGAAAAAAGAAGAAAGACAAATGGGGAATAGGAGGCACAGGAAGTCGACAATAGCCTAACAAGAGTGAGATTAGCAGAAAATTAGTGTGGTGACAGCGACAGTGTCACACAGGCAGGTAGATCAAACTGTATATGAAATGATGGCGCCAATGAAGCTGCCTAATTGTGCGTGTGCTGAAGAGCTCATCCCGTTTCCCTCGGAGTCTGAAAATGACTGGGTGTCGTGTTGTTTTGCTCATAATCACGAGATGAGTCTTTACTTGTTCATTTTTTTTTTTTTTTAACAGCAGCAAGAAGACAGTCGAGGTAATGTTCACAAACGACTGAACATTCAGATTTATTTTGGAGTCGGCATAAAAACCCAGACAGCAGAATAGTCAGACTCATTTCAGGAGAGGGGCCACATACAGGCCCAATGAAGTAAACTCATGAAGACTGGGCCCATAAAATGGTAGATAATGACCAATAAATTCAGAAAACACCAAAACAATGCAAAGAATATATACATAATAATCATAATTTAGTTAAACTCCATCTCAAGACGAGCATCACACATCCACAAAAATATCCTCTCCAAAGCTAATCTGGTGATCTTATGCCAGACTGACGCTTTCCAGCTCAGTTTGCCTCGTTTTCTCTCGAGTTTTAAGATAATGGCTGACTTGATTCACAGTCCTGGGAGATTCCTGAGCTCGTGCCTGATCCGCCTCCACTCCCTTCTAAGTATTTATTGTGCCAGTCTTCATAGATATTCATTATGGATTATTAAACAACATCGGATCACAAAGATGGCGCTCAAGAAAGAACAAACAAACACCTGGACTCTGTTTGTGATGTTTCTGGTCTCAGCACTGTGGAGGAAGTCAGCTTTGATTTTGCAGCCCAATTTCACCTAAGTGCATCCCATTTAATGTGATTTTTAAAAATCTCATATTACATTAAACCCCAAAGCAAAACAGACGACAAATAAGAAATCAATTGCAAGTTAAGGGAAAAAGCCTGCCAAATCTCAAAAAACTGAATTTCTTCAGATTTTAGTATGAATGTTTTCATAAAGACATAAAAGCTAAATTTACTTCACTAGGGAAGTAACTGATCACTGATCTCATGACTATGAGAATTGTTACCATCTGCTCAGTGCCTCAATGTCACCTTATAACCACTCTCTGTGACAAAGAGGACAAATCAGGAACAACAGTTATATCTTAGTACTTTCACACTTTACAAAGTAATCTTGCCTGAGTCACATGCTTGCCACCCATTTACGTCAGAAACAAGAAACTTCGTTTTTTTTTTTTTGTTTTTTTTTTAAAGGCTGTTTTAGCTCCTCTGCAGAAATCAATGCGTTTTAGTGGAGAGTGAATCTAAAAGCTGATACTTCAGTCTCAAAATAGACACGCAGACACATAATGTCTTCCTGCAGGAACAAGATGACAGGGATTAGGCTAAAGAGAGCCGTGAAGTTACAGACGGATGTATTGACACGTATCGGGAGACAGAAAGTTCAAATGGAGCAAACCGATCCAGCGAACTTGGAGGAAGAGTTGAGTGGAGACGGAGTGACGGTGAGGTGGAGACACGTACAAATATAAACCCTCTGCAGTGGACAGGGCAAAAAGTATGACAGTCCTCATGAGTTTGTGGGAGTAGTTTAATAGAAGGACGGATTTAATGACAGGTTTCACCCACACCCCTGACACGGCTGACAAGCTCCCAAGACATGGAGCTTATCGGAGAAGCACTGTCTGCAGTGTGT
>OMNM01034856.1:0-10557 GCA_900302745.1 Parablennius parvicornis | reverse complement strand
TTAGAAATGTGTCCCGCCTGGAGATGAGTGTTGAATAATGAACGCAGCCTCCATTTCCACATATCAGACTCGAGGGAGGAGTCAGGTCATTTCAAAACGCAGTAATTATCAAATGTGTGCTTCATGGGCTCTAAGTCTAAATTAATATCCAGAAATAGCTCTCCTGGACAAATTGTTTCTTAAGGTAACAGCGGTTTGTTTCTGGAGGGCAACTGGTGTTAAAGGCACGGTGTTATAAATTGATGCAGTACTGCTTGTGCGCAACAGATGGCAGCAGCGAGTCACTCTAGCATCTTTAAGCAGACAGTTTTTGACAGTTTTGCTAATTCGTGTTAAAAAAAGCCCAGTAAAGTATACGAGAACAACAATAAGGAACATAAGTTTTAATGAATTTCTCCCTCTGTTCTACTCAAGGGGAAACGGGACTTTTTTGAAACGCTGCGACTGCGCATGCTCAACACGGCTGTAGTGTAGTGAATAGGTCTTCTGCAGATGTGTGAGTAGATGGTCATGAGTAGATGGTAGATCTACTAGATCATGAGTAGATGGATCATATCAATGGCAAGTGCAGTACTTCAATATGAGGAGAACATGCAAACTCCACATACAACTTAACATCCAAAACTTAACCTGGACTCAAACGTCTCGCTATGAGTTAACGGCGCCAACAACAATCCACACATGCACTACTAGAAATTTCTCCCATGAATATTTGTTTTGAGATCATCTAAAACCTGACTATATCCGTTCCCCTATAGAGACGGAGTGTAATTGGCACATCACTCACAATCTATTTGTTTTAAAATCCTCTCTGAATACAAAGTGTACCGACTAAAACTGCTTCTCCTGCTGTATTTCTATTTTATTACACGATAGGGACAAAAATAGAAGCTTGTAATCCTTAAAACTGAGCCTATTATTTATAAAGAAAATTCCCAGCGTGCCTCTGTACGCAGTATACTCTGTATAGTGTAGTGAACAACATTTCTGCTATCCAATCACAAGGCATGAAATAATTGGATCAATCGATGTTAATTGCACAATGTTCAGTGTGCTCTATTGTGAATATGAACACATTTCTTCTTTTTTCAAATACTTTTGATCTAACTTTGCAGAGCATGAATCCACGGTGCATGGAAACACAATTTAATGTAATGCAGTCATGTTTTTTGCGATAGACATATTGATATGGCAATAACGATAAATTTGCAATATAACGTGCAGCCTTTAAAGTTTTTTTTTTTTTTTAATGTCTTTCTACTGAACATGATGAATGAAGCGCATGCACAACAACAAGCAGGATTTTTACACCAAGCACACGAAGCAGGCAGGGGAGCATGCACCCGTCTATCGGAGATTTCCTAAAAGGTGAGCGGATGCACACACATGCATACACACAAACGCAAACACACACACAAGAAAAGCAGGACGACACACATCAGACCACACAGAAAGTGTAAAAACATCGGATAGTCACCAGAGATTTACTAAAAAAACATGTTCAATTTCCTGAAGGATCTCAAGCTCTCTAAAGACGTTTCGGACCTCATCTCTCTCTATGCACTGCTGTTTGTTCATGTACTTCATGGCGTACATCTTCTCTGTGTCCCTCTTTTGCACGATGCATACCTGCAGGAAACAAGTACAGAACAGAGAGAGAGAGAGAGAGAGAGAGAGAGAGAGAGAGAGGGAGGGAGGGGAACAGAGTAAACACATTATTACAAGAAAAAAAAATACATATTTGGACACTTTACACATCCGATTTGGACGTGAATTTGTCAGAAAACAAACAGGGCTACATGGAGGCGAGGGGATGGAACGTTGCATCACTGCTCAGGCGTCTGAGCCAAGTTTCAGGCTTCAGAAACGCGGCCACGCTGGCATGCGAATAAAAACATGTTTTGAAAATAGCCCTCAGCATCTCTCAGCTGTTGATTTAATGCCGCCGCCGGGACGGATCGCCTTTACCGACACGTAAAGTGCTGATGTACCCTGCAGCACTAATGAACTTTGGTCTCCAACACAGAAGTTTGTGGCAAACAAATTACCTCATTATTTATTGAGTAGCAAGGTTTTGGCGGTTTGTTTGTGTTTTTTTGTTGGTTTTTTTTCTGGTCAGGAAGTGGCTGAGAAAGGTCAGGAGCCTGGGAGGACACAGTCATCACAGCAACATTGTTGCTTGCAGTCAGTAGGTTCACTAAACAGCAAAAGAAGAACATTTGCCTAATTTCCAGGGAAAAACTCAGGACAAATAGAGACTTAAGTTTGTCATTATCGTCTACATCGTATTATCACAGTATGTCTGCAGGGGAACCGTCTGATCATAGATCAGATTCATGGACATTTGTAACATGCACAATGACAAATTAAAAGAACACAATTACTGTAAGAATTATAACATATTGAAAGTTGAAGTGACCTTCAAAATAAGCATCAGAGGTTTTAATTTATCTCCAATTTCATTAAAAGGTTAACACAGATTATATATCTTATCCTGCATCACTATTAAACAGGTTTATCTGGTAAACAAATGATGGGAATGTGAGCTAAAAATATGCTTGTTACACTGTTTTATGATTGAAAAGAAATACCAGTCTGGAAAGTATGGATACAAAGATGTCATCAGTCAAATCATACCCGGAACAGGAAGATATTTCATTAAAAAAAGAGTGATATTTAGATAAAAACAAAACATTATATTCGTTTTGGGAGTTTTAGGAAACTTTGTAGAAAGGTGTTTATAACATTACCTCTGATTGGTGTGAATGTGTTTAATTTAGTTTTAAACTGTCTTTAAGGGAGCTTCATTCATTCATTCATTCATGGAGTTATATTCTGCTGCATTGACATCAGGCTTTATCATCTGCTGCATCATATCTCACCAATAAATCTCTCCACAACAGAAATCGCTTCAGGGCCTTTGCACAAGCAGGGAATAGATATGACAATCAATACCACACATGGCACGTGCATTTTTAAAATAGCCGTGAATCTCTGCTTTAATATGTCACCAAAGACTCTGGAAGGTGGTGAGGTTTCCTCTGCAAGGCTGTGGAGTGGGAGGAGAAACATCAACACAACATACTGTATACATGCAACAATATTTCATGTGAACAACAAGCCTGGCTTTAGTAATCCAGGATTTAAGAGAAACATGGAGCCTCGTCTGGATTTCTAATGCTGCTTTGTTTGTCTGCTGGAAGTTTGTGTTGATTTTTCTTTTTGAGACAGGAAGTACGGCACAGTGCCAGCAGGAACATCATTACTCATCCTTGTAATACATTTAAAATATGCCTGCTGTGGTTAGGAGCTCTGGTGGGGGGTCAGGGTGGAATCTGATTACAAACAACCTGCATTTACAAGCGGGTTTTTTTCCCACCTTAATTTAATTTTTCCCCCCCAATAACCCGTCTTCCAGAGTGCGTGTAAACATAACCGCTCTGAAACCCTCAGCAGAAGACAGAAATTGCATGATTACTCAATGTCGAGCTGCATGAGGGCTAAAAGCTGTGCTTATGACCCGGTACTGGAACCTTCAGCTGGCCCTGCACGACGGCTTTTTCGAAGTGGGAGTTGTTTGTACTGCAGCAAGCTGAATGCCTGCAGTTGTCATGGAGAATGACATCAAAACATCAGAGGATCCAAATGGAAAGAGAAAAATATTATGAGTCTGTAAGTTCTTTTACTGGGAATGACAGTGTCACAGACATAACAAAACACTGATGAATCAGCAATGCAGAGGCGAAAAGCTAACAACCTGACAGAGGAACATTAACATCAAAGCCTCATAGTGCTGGTAAATGTGTGGCAATTTGAGCCACACATTTATTAAAATCTGTGTATCCGTGTGTGTGTGTGTGTGTGTGTGTGTGTATGTGTGTGTGTGTTTTCAATGTGTTTGAATGAATGAAAAAATGAATTTGTTTGGATTTGCATCATCCATAAAACTACTTTCATCACAATGGAGTTACTTTAAACATTTCTAAAAAGATACTCTTTAATCCTTAAAGTGAATCTTTTCAAGTTAGTTTGAAGTTGTCATTTGCGCTCCTTCTCTGGTAAAACAGGATTTTAGTCAACTAGTAACAGCAGATTAAGTGAACATTAATGCTCAGCGCTGCACAGACGTGTAATTGTTAGTATTCTTGATTCAATGCAAGAGGGTTACAGGTTAGAGTCCAGGGGACTTTCTGAGTGCAGTTTGCATGTTCACCCTGTTAATGCATGGATTTGATGTTTATTGATGACCCTACACTAACAGAGTGTGTGTGAGTGTGTGTGTTTACACTGTCCGAGATGAATCCTGCCTTCACTCGCAGTTAGCTGGGCTCCAGCGGCCCTGAACAGGATGAAGCTGTAGAGAAGATGGATGGACGGACCTGGTTACTAATTACATAGTTACTGAATAACACATTTTCCAAACTCACCGTTACGGTGGTACAAACTGAACATGTGGAAGAAAACAACCTATCAGTCTGTTTGCAGAAGAACTTTGGTGAGGTTTGTTTGAAAATTTGAAGGCAACACAAAAAAACTATGTGACACATTGAAGAAACGCTGTGTCCTTGGTGAAGTTTGTAACTGATGTGCACAATGGAGGAATCCCTGCTGCTGTTTTGACTCTCATACATTTCATTTCATAGGCTGTAAGTGATTGTTAAATGTAAATATAACTCTACAATTACAAGTCGCATCAGCTGAGTTTCGTTTGAAATGTGAAAATCTAATTTTGACAGCAGCAGAGAGAACACAGCCAACTCTCACAGCCCCCCGGGATATAAAAGACCCCACATCAGATGCCACAAATATAGATTGTAAATATAATAACATACAAACAATCGATCATTGACAATAAAGCATAATCAACCAGCTTTGATACACAAGAGATAATACTATATATTCCACCTTCAGTGTGTGGTGAAGACCTTTATGTATAATTTTTTGGTAAATTGCATATTGGTTTTTGTTAAATTGAAGCATCCACAGAAGCTCTTCTCACAGGTTTGGTCATTACAGCCAGACAGATGGCTGGTTTACACAGCACTCCAGTGCACAGCAGAAAAAAAAACAACCCAAAAAAACCAAACAACCCTCTCCGATTGTCATTTTCTCATTTGTTGACTCTTTAATTTCCACAAAATTGCCAATAGGAAGAGTGTTTCTCCATCACTTCCGTCCAGATGGATGTTTGTGCAGCTGTGCAGATGCTAGCTTTGACATTTTTCAACAAAATGAGCCTCTGAAATGAACGTTTAGATTACAAATACGGATGGAAAAGAGTTTCTCTGGCGGATTTCATTGCAGCAAGTTATCTTTTCTCGCTTCCACTTGATCTAAAGGAAAAGAAAAAAAAAAAAAGGTTCGAAGAAACAACACCAAGTCAAATGAGGTGTTAAAATAGACATTACGTGAGTGGTGACAGGAGGAAAGCCATTAATGTGTAAAACACCAGCTACTTCATTGTGCTCATGGTTTCCCCTCCAGCACTGAGCTGCGATGTTCGTCAGCAATGACTCGCCTGCTTCTCTTACTTCTTCCGTCTGGATCTGCTCCAAGTTCAGATTCCCCCGACTTCTGTCACTTCCATCAGGTCATCACGAGTGAAGCTCATCAGACCGGCTCCTTCTGCCTCGTCGAGTGTCAGACGATACCGACGGAGGCCGAGGGCCGCCCACGCCGACTGTCCTCCCAGCACCGCTGACCTTTTCTTATCAGCTTTAGGGTTTTCAAAGCTGCACATGGTGATAACTGTGATTTTCTTCAAACTGATTGTTAGTGGACTTGACAACAGGAGTTAGCACTTTTGACAGGATGCGGAGGGAAAAGACGACTCCAAAATAAAAATGTTTTTAAAAATCATTAAAAGGAAGTTTTAGGATATTCTTCACGTTGTGGATTTCTACCAGAAAAACAATTCTCATGAGTCAAGACCTCATGAGTAGAGCTCCACAGTATTTCACATATTTATAATTTATTTAAATTCCTTTTGCAAAAGACCAACTAAATCACAAAGAATTATGTTTCCATTCACTGTACATCCACTTGCCTCATGTCACCATATCTGGAAAATTTGTACAATTCCCAAAGTAAAAATACAATAGCATTATCTACGTAAGTGTTTGTATTTATCGCAAATCATATTATCATTGTGCTCCACAGGATAATCGCAAGAAAAAAAGGGAGTAAGACTTTTTTTTTTTTAAATCTTGTTTCATGTTGTCACAGTCCTAATCACTCGGTGGCGATAAGGCTGCTTAATGTCACCATAGAAGATGATTTAACACTTTGTTACATACAGCTATTGAGAAGGGCCAAACACATGTATGACGCTGAAGATTAGATATGAAGTGAGAGGATGGTGAACAGAGGAAGCCATAGAAACGTAGAAATTTGAATATTGCATCAGTTTTCACATTTTTGTTTTAGAAAGATTTCTTGTTTACGCGACCTTGTTTTGAAAATGACATTTGTTTACACAAAAACGGCAGAAACACTGAAAACAATGTAGTTTTTATGGTGGGCCACTCGTAGGTGATGTTTGTTGTTGTGATGAAACCACAAACACATGCACAGAGAACAATATTCAATAAACATTAACCATGGCGAGTACATGGACATACGATGAAGATGGATTGTTATTTCGGGTGACTCAACTATAAAACCACCAAGTTCGATTAGAATATGTACTAGAAGTCATGACACTCTGGAGACAAACGTTGTTGTTATTGTCCATCTACTGGCGTATGTGCAGGAAAACTATTTACTACGGCCGTGATGCGTAAGAGCAGAAGCAGTGTTTCCATGGAGACAGAGTCAGAGCCTTTACAAAAAAGTTTCGTTGTCATGGAAATGGACACACAAAAGAGTTTAGCGTTTTCACTTGAAAACATTGTCTTGTAAACGGGGCTTCATAATCTCTTTTGGTTTTATTCCAAATGCAGATAGTTTAGCATAAAGGAGGGTATTTCCCTTGACAGCCTGATTGGGTGGTGATTTTGTCTTCTTGTAAAAATGTGTGGGTTTTTTTTTTTTTTGGCTTCCTGTGATATGTAATTTATTTTAAGCTGTGTCTTATTTGAATTTAATGAATTGGACCAGTTCAGAGATGCACACACCACCTTGTGATTAATAGTTTCAAAAAAATAATAATTTCACCCTGATAATGTATACAGCAACAGAAAAGATGATAAATATTGTTTCCCTGACGTTAATGTACTATGTCTAATGGTTGTGATGTCAACACTAATTAAAATGATCACGATTATGTTTTTTGTCTATAGTTGTGCAGCCCATCTGTGTAATGATATTCCCCACATTATTGTAGCCATCACTCACTGCTGTCCATTGGTATTCATGCCACATAATAAAAACTCCTACTATGATACCGCCGAGGAGATAAAAACCCAAACTCGATGTTCAATAAAAACATTCGTCAGTTCAAAAAAAAAAAAAAGCCTGAATTTCAGATGGAGAAAAAAAAATTGCCTTTTTACCAGGTTAGATCCACACGTCCTGTTATCACATTTCAAGTCTCGCTATCACTTCAAACAAACCTCATATCTCCCTTTCAGCCTCTTTTTTTTATGAGCCTTGGGCAGGATGCCGTGCAGCTCCAGGCCCTCCCTTTTTCCATCGCTCGCTCTGAGCAGACCCAGTTTCTCTCAGCCAGGCCGGCCTGTGCCATCTGCACAGCGCTGGAAGGTAAATACACCCTATAAAGAGATTTTTTCCAAACAATTCTACTGCTATTAAGATAAATGAGTCTCATCTTTTTGCCGGAGAAAAAAAAAAGAAAGGGAAAAGAGGTGTGATTCTTTTTGGAGATGGTAGCATTCAGCTCTCTTTAAAGAGGATGCGTTGGAAGGACTCTGCCGTGACCCAAAGTCAGCTGGGATCGGCACCAGAGCTTTAAGATGACACTAAAACTTTAGGTGACACTCAGCGAAATACTGAATGAAATAATTTTCTTCTCACTACTGTGTATTGGTTAGTTTTGAAGAAATATATCAGGAAGTTAGACAGATAAAGAGTTAGAGCTGCATAGAAGATCTCTCCAGAAAGCCTAAAGCCGCCATGTTTTCCATTCACATAGAAATCAAGTCTCAATTCCAGAAAAAGGAGCGACAGGTGAAGACCAGCATTTTATCCTGATGAGTGGAATTCACTGGTGGTGAAACACGATTACATTTGTTTTCTATTGATGGCTTCAAACACAATTTTCCAAGGAGATGTGACCAGCTCAGCTGAAAGCATCACCGACAGGAGTGTTTCAGAGAAACGGCTCCTGCACACACCTCCATCACCATGTGACTAGAATGACTTTTTCATCAAACGCAAAATGTTCACTGAAGTGGATGATACTTAAAATGAAAAGCAAGATTCACACCCACAAAATGATAAATGGATGAAATCTTATTACTGAAAAGAAGAAAATAATGTTAAAAAAGATATCAGGTTGTGGTGGAGAAGGCAATGACGTAGCACTCATCGCAACGCTGTCCTCATTCTATATATAAATATCTAAGTCTGAAAACATGGTCGAACAACATCCAATAAGTCCTCACTTTTACCCGCTGTTCCTTTGATGTCCTTCAATAATGGAGCTTGTGTGAAACAAGTTTTTAATTTGTGCCCATTAATCAGTTCTAATCGTCTGTCAAACACGAGTTCAAAATGCTGCAAATCGTGTTAAGAATCTAAGTCATTTTCAGTCGGTGATGTTATTTTTCATGGTTTTAATGAAACACATCCAGCTCGTGTTGGCTGGTGTAAATTAAAACGTCTTGTGCCATCAGTAGGATTCCATTTCTCTTCAGTTGTTTATGTCACACCTGATGGAAGTGGCAGGAGTAGAAGTGAAAATGCCCAAAAAACACAAAAGAATCACCAGAAAACAGTCAACAACTCTCTGCCGGGGAAATTTTGCTCGGGAGAAGAATGTTCTGGAGCATCTTATTTTGTGACGTGAATCCCAAAGCACAAACACATTGACATTAAATACTCAAGTACTGTGTTTACCCGACAATTAGTTGCACCTGAGTATATTTCAAAAAAATGTATCATAAAGAGGAAAACAAACATAAGTCACCTAAATTTATATTAGACAAGTATGTTGTGTAAGAAGTCGCCATTTTCTCCATAAGAAATAAGTGTATGTTGTGAAACTCATTTTGTATTGATTCACTTTCACCGTCAGTACCGCCCTGACTTTTTGCAGCAACATAAACAGGTATTCTATATTTTCTCCGTTATTGAGTGTGGCGTGTTAAATCACTGCATCTCCCTGACTATCGGATCTCACATTGTGCTTCGGCTTCCCCTTTTGCCCCGACTTTATCTGGAACCCCCAGGAGAACCGTCTCCGCGGTGAAATTATGACTTTTAAAAAGGATTTATTCATTTATTCATAGATTATATTAGCAATTCAATGCATTAGAGCAGTTTAGTACAGAGCGGGAAAGAAAGTAGCAATTTTTGAGGCGAGAGGTGTGAGGCCGAATGTTTTGTGAGCTATTTGCATGTGAATGGAGACATTTTTTCACCCAGATTGAAATTGGCGGAGATGGAAGATTCAGGCCACGCCGCAGACACACACCCAGAAAGCGATACCTTCGGAGACCGCCTCTCGAAGAGCTGTAATGCACGCTAAAAGTGTCACTAATTAATTCTGTAACATTATCTCCAAAATGCTAATGGTCAGTCCGAGTCAGCCCAGTACACACACACACACAGGCTTGCCCGCGAGAGGCTTTCACTGTTAAATTCTAATTTAGGAACACCTGCTATTCAGATCGTCGTTGGATATTTGTCAGAGATAAAGGTCATTTTGTTTTCTAACTGGCAGGGTGGGAGCTGAAAGGCAAGTCTGATGACGGTGCCAAGTCGCCGGTCCAGCTGACGGTCGGTGCATCTGGAGAAAGAGCCGGCTGATACACTGGCACGCCGACCAGATCACACTCTGAATTCACCAGAGTGAAGACAGCATGACTCATCCAGCACACACACACACAAAAAAGACAGCAAGCTGATTAATAAACAACATCCAACTTCAGAAAAAGCTTCATAATCTCCACTATAGTTATTGATCATATGGGCATATGAGGTGGCAGCTCTGCTTTACTTCGATTTTTATTCCCATGTACTTCAAGTACTTCGTATGGTGTTAATCACTGTAAATGTTAATGTGTATAGCGAATGTCTTCGTGCAGGCATGTGTGGTTTGATTACAAATACAAACAGTGCCAACTTGTGGCCTTACATGCTAACTAAATTGTTTCCAGCGTTTAAGCCATTTCTGTGTAAATGGACATCGTTTTCAAAATGTTACTGTGTGGCCGTGAACATTTTCTGAAATGAAAATGCAAAAATGATGCATTTTAACTGAAAATGTAGCCTGAGTGAAGAGCTTATAAATGCTGCTAATAGTTTGAAGTCCACTTTAGGTTTTATAGAAACGCATTACATTTCTTAATGATCCAATTCACCCCATAGCATGGGCTTTGAACATGTAGAAATTAAAACAAAACAAAAAAAAAAAGTCTATTAAAAGCAGCTTTT
>OMNM01034855.1:0-16219 GCA_900302745.1 Parablennius parvicornis | reverse complement strand
AACTGGATGTCTCATCCTGATCACTGCATGATTTGAACATCCCAAAAGTTATGAAGCTTTTTTTCCATTCAGATAATGCTTCATCTAACAGTGAAATTAACAATATTTTCTGATTTGGAGGGATAATTTAGGAAAAAATTTAAGGGGTAGGGGAGAAAGAAAATGATAAAATAGAAAACCGAAAAAACAGAAAAAAGAAGACAGAAGGAAAAAGGAAGAAAAGAAGAAAAATTTAAACAGAAAAAAGAGAAAAAGGAAGAAAAGAAAAAAGAAATCAAAGGAGAAAAAAAAACAATAATATTCATCATATCTTGTAAAACATAGCGTGAACTCTGTAGACCGCTCACTGAACTACTAGAAAGTGGAACCTTTTTCAAAAGGTATTACAAACATACATATTTATCTGAGGCTTTTTAAAATCACAAGCAACAAAATTAACACAGTACTGTGACAGTATTTTATAATGAAAATTGTTTTGAGAGTACACCATGATTTATGGTTCAAAAGAAAAAAGAAAAGTGCAGTTTTGATTCACTGGAATACACTAGGAATGGAAAAAAACTCCAGACAGGAAAATGAGAAGCCCAAACCGGACTCGAACCAAGGGATTACAAGAGTGCTAACCACTACAACACTGCAAGGTATTGATTTGAAGTAACATATTCTGATCTGACCACAAGAAAGGTTGCCGGAAGTTCTGCGCATGGTAGTTGGCCAGGACGAATCCAGTCTGGGGTCCGAAAGCTTCATAACACCTCTGAGGGTAAGTTCAAAATGTATTAAAAGTTTCTGTCTTTTAAAACAGTATTTTCCCTCCCTGCTAATTGGTTTGTAGCATGACAAGTGAAGGGGGAAGAAAGTAAATTGAGTGTTTGACGTGTTTGAGCTGGAAGTGATTTAATGACGGTAATAGATCAGCTAGCTGATGCTAACTGTGTTTGCTAACTGTCAATGTAATCCACATCTAACTGATATTTATTTTAGGATTTATTCAATTCATCAACTTAAATGGAAAAAAGACTTAGGTACAACTAGATAGGTTTTAACGTCTTTATTAAAATAATAAAGTATATTTCCGCTTATTTTATGGAGAATCTGTTGTATAATGACTCATGACACCCCTTTAATACTAATTATTAATTTATCTGTAATTGCTCTGATCCTGTTATATTTATCTGTGATTTACCTAATGTTGTCTTCTAAAGTAAGAATGATAAATTAAAGTGAACACCACAATGTGAAATTGGAGTGGTTGTGCAAATTATTCACTATATGTGATTTGTATGTGTTTTTAATTGTGCCTGCCTCACTGGCAAGGTGCAAAGATTACAATCTGTTTAATTATATTATAAGTTTTCTGCCATTTTTTTTTCTGCGAGTAACTGGTCCCACACCAGTGGGAGACATAAATAGTACTTCAAAATGTGCCAGCTATATAAGTCCTCAATGTCCAGTATGTGCACTGTTGAGTTAAAACTGAAGGACAGTAATGATCAGTGATTTTCAAGTTAAAATGTTGAAAAACATCCAAACTTGTGGCTTTTGTTCCATCTCAAAAAGTACTATGTGGGTTTAATCACTGAGACGTCAACACTGAAACTAAGACCCCACCATCAGTTTACGTCTTTATTACTGTTTCTTCATTGAGATTTTGTGACTGATAACATCTCTTTATTTCCATTCCAGTTTAAGATTCATCTGAAGAAGCATTTAAGTATGTTTGATCACGTCCACCTTCACTCTATTTTCTAACAGTCATTTGTTTACTCCTTTTTACATGTGGTGTTATTGATCACTGAAAACACAATCTCTGTGCGTAATTATGCAATTCTGCATATTTTTATGACGTAAGTGAAGTAGAACAGTAATGTGTATTTTACTGTATAAATTATTTTCTTCTTTCTTCTTCTATTCTCTTGCAGTGGCGAGGATCAACAAACCCTGCAGGCAAACTCTGACACTCCTGAATGAAACTTTCTGTTTTAGATCATCTTGTTTTGACAGAGGATTGTTGCATTTTTAAAGAACACATTCACTACTACTTCACCAGATTTAATATCAGTTATTAGCTGCGTGGTGACTCTAAAATCTCTAGTTTAAAATCTAGCAGGATTACTCTTGTAACGACACATAATCAGTGGGGTAAAAGTAGCCTGTCTCATTGTGTCAAGGAAACAATGTTTCTTCCAGGACATAGACATCTATAGAAAACATTGTTCTTATTGTCCATCTACTGAGCATGTGCACAACTACCAGTTACAGTCCAACTTGGTGACCAGGACCAGTTGGGTTTTCCTCTGTTTCCATGGAGACGTAGCGTTTTCAGAAGGTTTTCAGTGGCTCCGGGCAATGTAATCATGTAAATTGACACCCAAACACATCGAAAGTTTGACGGTTTCACTTAATTACCTTGTGTAAATGAGGCTTTTAAGCTGTAAACAGTGAAAGATACATGATTCAGTTCAGTGTGTTGTAGTTTAATGAATGAAAAAAGTGTTTGTCCCCACGTTCTCAGTTCAGGTCTGTGTTTTGTTTTTTCTCCATCCTCTTCAGGAGGAGACTCGTGCTGGATGCACAGTCCTCTGAAGTCATCAAAAGGGAGCCCATATGGACAGAGGAGGAGGTGAGAAGTGAGCACATTAGCAGATCTTCGTCAGGATGGTGACGGTGACGGTGATGGTGATGGTGATGATGATGGTGATGGTGATGGTGATGGTGATCCTCAGGATAAGAAGCTGCTCAGTCTGAAGGTGGAGTTTGGACGATGCCCATGGAGTTTTGTCGCTTCACACTTCAAAGTGAGTCAATAGAAGCAGGACATTCATTCAGTCATACCACCTACTATCGTTTAATGTGTTAAGTGATTGATTGAGTCTCAGTGGGTTTTGGCTTCTCAGGGACAGAAGTCTGTCATTGACTGCTACAAGCGCTGGCAGCAGATCCAGAGTCTGGTCAGTGGAAAACCTCTATAAAATGTCATCTTTGATCCCATCAATATATCCTGCTAAGTCATCTCAAACATCAGGAAGGTTCAGGTTGACTTTAAACTTGTGTCACTGTGAAATAACTGCAATCATCAGAAACATCTGTGTGCCACTGATGTGGTCCAGGATCTGGTCCAGGACGTGGTCCATAGATGTTCAGAAGAATGTGGCTTTGTAGTTTTTTATGATTTGATTATCAGAAGATGTTTCACTGCATTTCATGACAAACATCCTCCACTGCATGCTCTCTGTAATACATCAGTCTGACAGCTAACATCTGTCCATTATCCACACAACATTTGTCCAACATACACCCCACAATCAATAAACCTCTAGAAAACATCATATACAACATCTGTCCACTATCTGTCCAACATCCACCCAACATCTGTCTAACATTCACACAATACTATATATGTCTAACATCCACTTTACATCCAGTGAATGTGACTTCAAAATGTCTTCAAGCTCTTTTCACAACTCGGCCAACATCCACTATTTCATTATTTATTCATGGGTTCAGGCAATGGATTGGGGATGGACACTCCCGGTCCCGGGCAGCTGCAGTCCTGCATGTTTTTGACGTTTCTTGCTCCAACACACCTGCATTTTAATGATATCATGATGAAGATCGGCAGAAAGCCTGATCAAGAGCCATTGGTTGTGTTGAAGCGAGAGCACATCGAAAGCGTGCAGGACTGCAGACCACCGGGATCAGGACTTCTCATACCTGTGGTAACCAGTGAAGATAAAAACTGTGCGTCTGAAACTCTCAGTTAAAGATGTTTCCACTGGAGTCCTATGTGGACGCTGAGAACATGAGCCCTTCAGTCAGCAGTCCGATCAGTGTCCATGTCAGACAGCTAACAGCTGAAGTTCATTTCATGTCAGCAGACTGCGAAGCATTAAGTCATTAAAGTCGTCTGTCTGCGCTACAGGCTGTAGATCCACAGTTGGAGAACTGGAGCGTCGATGAAGGCAACCAACCGTCCACGAGCTCTGTCCCTAAAGAGGAGGGAACCTCATTCCAAGTTTCTGAGACCTCAGGAACATACATTAATGCAAACTCCATCCCGGAGCTTGTAGCTCTCTATGGTTCACATGTAGATATGAAGCAGGTGTGTGATGACCTGCTCGTCTTCGTGGAAGAAGAACTTTCCAAAACAACAGACATCAGACAGACCCAACACTAAACTCCACGCAGCTTTGATTCCCAGAAATTTCTTAAGAACCGAAGACGACTCCTTCTAAACGTTCAGAGTTCTTCATACAGTCGGCTTGTGATTCATCAGTTAGCATTTCATTGACAATTTCATGACTTTACTGGGGTCAGTTGACTTTTAAAGAGGATCTTAATCCACTGTCAGTGTGTGAATGTAAGTTATTCATATGATTTTTAACTATTTAAACTGATTCTGTCTTTTAAAAACAATATATGAATTATTTTAAATTAAACTTCTGAACAGTTTTATAACTTGATATGCATTCATTGTTAACTTTTTGCAAGATGCTACAAGATGTATTCCATTATTTCTGAAAATAAAACAGACTTTTGATTAAAGATGTTTTGTGTACAGAAGGTATATTTCATTATCTGTTCAATTTAAAACTTTTAGAAAATGCTCCAACTCTGTCTCCATGGGAACAGGAAATAACATTGTACTACTGCACATGCACTCCACGGCTGTAGTAACTAGTTGTTGTGCACAGGGTCAGTAGATGGACAATATTAATAATAATAGATTTTATTTTTAAATGTAAACAATCTCCAAGTGCTACAAAACAAGTAGGAATTAAAAGGCATGTTTAAAAAATGTTTAAAAAAAAGGTAAATTCAAAAAGGAAAATTTTAATATAAAGGTAAGTTTTTAAGATTAACAACGTTTCTTCCAGATTGTCATGACTCTCAGTCCAAATTCTCCTGGGACTTCGTAGTTTTACAATTGACAATCACTGTAATAACAATCCAACTTGGTCGCCCATCCCCACGAATGTCCGTGTACTCCCATTTTTAATATGAAGATCTATTGTTCTAGCCTGCATGTGTCTGTGGTTTCAATACAAAAACAACTCCAACTTGACTATAAACTATTGTATATCAATTTCAGCATTTCTGTTGTTTCTGCTGAAACAGACACACAAATCTTTTCAGAAAAAAAAACAAAACAACCCAAAACTAATGCATTTATAGTTAAAAGGCCGCATTAAGGGGGTTATATAGAAAACCTCATTGAGCAAACGGAATACCATAATTTACATCTATAATCCACTAAACAGTGATTTATTTGCCATTATATGCCATCTTTTGAGGTTTTTTTAATTGTGACTTGGAATGTAAAATAATTTTAAAAATATATTGCATGAAATTTCTTGAATAAAGGCCACAGCTTCAAATACCGGTCAAGCCTTGTGAAGTTTGCATGTTTTCCCTGTGTGTGAGGGTTTCCTCCAGGTACTCCGGTTTCCTTCCACACCCAAAACTCTCCCAGGTGTGAATGTCAGTGAGTGTGGTTGTCTGTGTGTTTGTTCTGTGATGGACTGGAAACCTTACTCAGCTGGGATTAGCTCCAGTACCCTTTAACATATATGGTAATCAAAGTGCTTTGTTAGTCACATGTTACATTCACCCATTCTCTCACACACACACACACACACACACACACACACACACACACACACACACACACACACACACACACGCACACACACGCACACACACGCACACACACACACACACACACACACCAACGGTGGCAAGTTCAAGCCATTCAATGGGATGGATTTATAATTCTGTGTTTTTTTGGATTCAGTGCCTTGCTCAAGGTGACTTCAATATGTGGACAAGAGGGAATTAAGCCTGCAACCTTACAATTGACAGACGACCACTGTACCAACTGAGCCTTTGCTGTCATAGCCAACAAGGTAAATAAGAAAGATGGATGGAATATGTTGAATAAGTTGGCATAAAATGTGAAAAGAAAATAGTTTTTGCATCTAGATTCATGACTATTAGATGAGATTCGATAAATTCCAGCTTGAAGTTGTTTTAGATGGATTTTAGAAATCAAAGTAGAAAATTTAGAAATTAAAGCATACTGTTTACGATTTCCCATGAAGAATCATGCAGTATGTATCTATCCATCTCGGACCCTGAAGGGGTCTCCATCTCCAATCCACTGTGAGAGTTTAGATTCACGCAGCAGCACTTGAACGCAACATCAGGCCGACTGGCAATCAGCGGTCACCTGACCATAAACTCCGGGTCACGTGACTGATATTCCATCCTCGCCATTTTGCAATGTGGGAGAGTGAGAGAGGCCACTTTTTATGGCTGAAGAATAAACTACACTTTTTATATACGCCAAGGACTTCGAGAGCGGTCGAGCTTTTTACTGCCAGTGAGTATAAACCCCCCCCCTGTCGGGACGCGCCTGCGCGCTAACGTCACAACTGTGACGCTCGTGTTGCACTCGCATGAAGCTGTTAGCACCGACATGCTAACAGAGGAGCTAACAGTAAGTGTTTTATTTTAGGTAGAGGACTGTGGAAAAGCTGAGTATTGGGAGGAAAGTCAGAGAGGAGAGAGAGTGAGCGCGTGTCTGAGGGGAAGCTGCGACAGTGTGGACGTTCATTTTCCCTCGTGGAGCGACATATTTTTAGATCCTGACATAACAGTGGATCATCTGAGACACATGATGGTGTCAGCCCAATCCAGACCCAGCCCAATCCAGACTCACCCCATTCCTCACTCCAGGATCTCTTATTCAGAATGCGAGGAAAAGCAGAAGCAGGAGAAAAGAGGAAGGCGATCTGCGGTCAGAAAGAGGAAAGTTATGGACACATTGGTTGTACTCGTTTCCTCCATGGTCACGGTTGTAAACACACACACGTGTTCCCAGGGGAACAGAGAGAGCTTATCATTCTCCCAGTCACACTCATCAGACTCTCTGACTGCTTTCCATTCAGGGTAAAGAGCTGATTTCAGCCAGGGTCAATACTGTGCTAATAACTGAACCTCTAAAACCATTATCGACATCTATATTTGAACTAGAGGATGTTTTGTGTCGAGAGAAATAAAAGCTACTGAAGTTAAATAAACTGTTAAAAAACTCCTCACTTAGTTATGGTTATGTTATGTATAATTTAAGTTCCACAAGTTATGGAACCTAAATTCAATACTAAATCAAAGTCTATATAATAGTAATGTCTATATACGTATGTATGATATGTGAGTATTAGGCTTGTGCCATGTAATCTATAATATCTAATTCATAGCATAATTATGATTTATTTTGTGTATGATTCTTTATGTATAGGTGATATCAACATGAAAAATCAACCTTTTATATTTTTTTGACTTCTCCATTCTCATACATTGATAAAGAAAACACAATCTATTTACAACTTCAGTTTTTTTTTTTTAATTGTTCGGAAACTGAAAATGTAAAATAATTAGATTTTTTTAAGGTTTTGCTTTGTGTCTTGCCTCTGCTGTTGCTAAAAAATTGCTATAGATTCATCACAATGTTGTTGATTTGATTCCTCCTCTCTCAGCAAGCGCACTTTCGACCATAAATGGTCAATGCACAGTGCCTTGTCAATATTTTTGCATCTCAAGCAGCCTGATTATATTGATTATATATATATGAATATTTTTGTATCTCAGCAGAAAAGACGAGGGAAAAGACACTGAGAGCCAAAGAGTCATGGAGGAGGTGGGAGTCAGGAAAATTATATTAGTTGTTGGTCACAGTAATGGATTCACTAATAAAAGAAAAAACAAATGATCGACAGCACGTCATCACCGCTGTAAATAGTGTGAGAGCCACAGAGAGATCTCAGACTTTGTGTTGTGTCCTCAGTCACTAGAGTTGGAGGTGGTGGGTGACGAGGAGTTCGTCAGTGTGCAGCACCGGTGCGTTTCGCATCAGAGAGTCCAGAGCGCACGGCAGTGCAGCGCATCCACAGTGCAGCTTTACGCACTTTCACGGTGCTATTTATATGCTTACTCTGAAATTAGACCGATCGTTACACACCTTGTCACAATTGACAATCAATCAGTTCTCTCTGTATTATTTCAAGATGGAAGTATGGTATATTAACATTATGCTGCTGATTCAGTAGAAATGTCCCATGAAAGTAACATCTAAAACACTGCAGCTTGGCTGTTTAGGATTACGTGGATCAATAAGTGTAATATGTGAAGACATTTAAACATCATCTCAGACATTGTATGAGATGAATCTGGCTTCAATTCTCCACTTCACCATCTGTGCCGATAATTTCCCCGTCTCCAAAACGTGTGTACAGGTATGCACATTCGCCCCCAAAGTTTTTTTTTTTTGTTGTTTTTTTTTAGCACAAACTTTGCATGGGAAGTGGCATACGCATCTTTCAGGACCAGTTTTGTACGTACGCTACCTTGATAAATGACTCCATATAACTGTAAAACTGTTGTGTGGTTTGTGTGTTAGACTTTTTGCTTTGTCCCCTCTTGTCTGCCAGGCCATGGAAGAGATCAGCAGTGTTGCTGTCCTCATCTCACATTCGACCTCCCCGACTCCGCCAGCACTGCGACCTCAGAGCCACAGCCCTCAATCTGCAGGAGAAGACCCGTCGCAGAGTTCCCAGCAGAGACACGCCAGCGACTCTCTGGTCCAGGTCATCGAGAAGCTCAGCAAGATTGTGGAGAAGCGGCCTCAGCGTCGCTGCGCCTTCCTTGGCCAGAAGAGAGGGATGCAGCTGGAGGAGGAGTCCCGAGGCAGCGGGGAGGCGACCCCCTGCAAGAGAGCTAAGAGGAACTGTAGGGATGCCGATGGTGCTCTATCTCCGCCTGCGTCAGGGGACAACAACAACAACATCCCGCCCTCCGTGACGGAGGTGGCAGGAAGCCCTGAGCAGCGGCGGACGGTGACATGCTACCAGTGCAGCCTCTGCCCCTATCTGTCCCAGACACTGCCCCTGCTCCGGGAGCACCTGAAGCAGCACAACGAGCACCACAGCGACCTGATCCTCATGTGCTCCGAGTGCCACTTCACGTCCAGAGACCACCGGCAGCTGGAGGCTCACGTCCGCCTGCACTTCGACCACGGAGGCCACCTTGGAGGCGGTCTGGACTCTTTGAAGAAGCAGGACGGGGACTGGACGGGCCTCCACTGCGCTCTAGGAGGCGAGGAGGTCAAGAGCTCCACCGTCACTCCGAAGGAGCTGCCGCCGAAGAAGAAGTGGTACAGCTACGAGGAGTATGGTCTGTACCGCTGCCTGATCTGCAGCTATGTCTGCAGCCAGCAGAGGATGCTCAAAACCCACGCATGGAAGCACGCCGGCCTCGTCGACTGCTCTTACCCCATCTTCGAGGATGAGGAGGAAGGTTTCCCCAAAAGGGACGCAGCAGCAGCAGCTGTCAACAGTGCTGCCAGCAGAGAGGAGGTAGTGGTCCTGTCCCCGGTTCTTGAAGAGAAGAACCTGCAGAAGCTCCCTTCTGCCTTCAAGCTGCAGCTCTGTGTGCCTGTGACCGCCGACGACAAACAAGATTCCTCAAATTTCGACGTCTCAAATCTCAGCCAAATTCCGAAAGCAGCAGTAGCAGGAGAGGAGGAGGAGGAGGAGGAACATGCCTACCCTATCAAAGACCTGGCTTCTGAGGAGCCCGCAGTGGAGGTGCAGGTGAAAACAGAAGCAATTGTGGAGGCGGAGCTGGACGACAGCTTACTGTCGTCTGCTCAGAAGATCATCAACAGCAGTCCTAACAGCGCTGGACACATCAACGTGATCGTGGAGCGCCTCCCTTCAGCCGAGGATTCAATCATGACCACCAACCCTCTTCTCCTCGGCCAGGAGGAACGAGAGAAGAGCTTGATGACGGTGAAGAAGGACGAGCAGGAGTTTATTGGAGCTACCAAAGAAGAACATAATTCTGCTGAGAGCCAGACGTCAGCAGCCGATATCAAATTATCAAAAAGTAACGATTCGTCAAGCGATGAGAACATTCCCCCAGCTGGTCGGAAGAGGACACACTCGGAGTCTCTCCGCCTTCACTCACTGGCCGCCGAAGCCCTGGTTGCCATGCCGATGAGGACAACGGAGCTGCCCACAACCAGCTCCAAGGTGAATCTGAAGAGCGTTGTCACGCAGGTGCAGAGCCACACCACGGTCCAGAAGACGACCGAGGCGGGGACAGCCGCCGCCCTGCTCGACCTGGAGCTTCACGGTGACGACAGGGAAGAGGATCTGGGACCGCTGGCTTATGTCGAGGGGGATGAAGAAAGCCCCGCCGCCAAGGTCGGCATCAGCCTCTCCCTGCTCACAGTCATTGAACGACTCCGAGAGCGCTCGGACCAGAACGCCTCGGACGAAGACATCTTGAAGGAGCTTCAGGACAACGCCCAATTCCACAACGGTGCCGTGGCCGGAGTGGTGGCTGGGGGTGGAGGAGGGGCGTACGTGGAGGGCCTAGTGGGCTCTGCCGAGAGTGGGCTGGTTGATTATATCCCCGGCAGCGAGAGGCCGTACCGCTGCCGGCTGTGCCGCTACAGCAGCGGCAACAAGGGCTACATCAAGCAGCACCTCCGGGTGCACAAGCAGAGGGAACCGTACCAGTGTCCCATATGTGAGCACATCGCCTCGGACAGCAAGGACCTGGAGAACCACATGATCCACCACTGCAAGAGCCGCATGTACCAGTGCAAACAGTGTCCACACGCCTTCCACTACAAGGTGAGCTCACTCCCACTCCTCCGTCCACACAGGCAAGGTCATGTGTTTTCAGTACGATTCTTTAGACCAGAGGTGTCAGACATTTTAGTTCAGGAGCCTCACACGGCCAAGTTTCCTCCTGAGTTGGCCGGACCGGTACAAAAGTGTCATAATAACCTTTAAATTTAAACTTTAAAGTTTTTCTTTGTTGTGGTGCAGAGTATACGTGATGAACATGACTGTTTTCACAACAACAATCTCAACATGAAGCCAATTATAGTGAAACCTTGTGGTGCAAAATACAATGAAATGTCGAAAAAAAACTTTGTCGAGCTGTTGCATTCATAGTATTATTTTAAATTTTGTACAGTTTTTTTTTGTGGTTTTGCCACAGTGGAGTGTCTCACAGGCCGGTTTCGGCCCAACTTGCTTTATGTTTGAAAGCCCTGATCTAGACCAACAAATTCTGACAAATCTGACCAATGTAAGAAGAAAATCTTCCTCTTAATGACAATCAGCAAATAACTGAAAAAATACTTTTATCCGCAAAGATAAACCCTCCCGCAGTGAAATTCATGCCCTGTTACTGTAATATAGACGCTTGCAGTTTATAGACAAGTGTGCCCTATGTGCAAAGTTATGGTTTTTTTTTTCCTTTTAAATTTAGTGAGTGTGGTTTATATTCAGGAGTACTTAATAGTTTGGAAATTACTGTCATTTTGTTAATACTTTAAATTTCTCATCACAAACAAATATTCATATTTTTGTGAATATTAACTGTAAACTAGATGGAAATAATGACTCCATGATATTCCTAATATAAAAAATATAATTGGTCTTTGCCAGATATGAAAAGCCCACAGGAGCGTATTATAAATTTATTTTTAGACGTGTTGTTTTTTCTCGGTGTATTGTGGCGACAGGCTGAAGCCTAAAATATCAGATGGAGGTTCAGAGGCAGTTTGATGATGCCGGCAAAGGACGAAGTGATTGATTTCTCTTATATTTGGGGAGTCCATGGCCCATCTGCAGCAGAGCTGATGAAGTTCCTCATAATATACTCCAGATTTGGGATTTGGGCCGAGAGTGAATGAATTGTTGAGGGCGCGAGTTGGAGCCAGAGGTGGCGTTAGAGACTCGGAGGGTGTATTAAACCTGCAGCTCGGGAGGAACCAATCATCATCTTTCTATGTGTTTCATCTCCTCCAGAGTCAGTTAAGAAGCCACGAAAGAGAGCAGCACAGTGGCAGCGGCGACACGGCGGCGCTCACAGCCGTCACCGAAACTGTGACCATCGTGGAGGACAGCGAGCAGATCACAGGTGAGTCTCAATTTAAATCATCTGTTGGTGTCATAAGCTACACCTGTCATTGACGTTTCAAGTGAGACGCATTGATTTAGCGTTTTAGTTTCAGAAAACGTTCACATTTACGCGGCAACATTTTGAAAGCGACCAGCAAAATTCAATGGTAGTGTTGGGATTTCAAGTGTTGCGTAAACGTCTGAGATGTGCGTGTTTTAGAAGGCGTACCACAAGGCATCATATCAAGATCACAATACTCAACAACTGTACTGCATACCTTAGCGCTCTCACCTCACAGCGAGCAGGATGTGGGTTCAGGTATGACCCAGAGCCGATCTGTATGGTGTTTGCATGTTCTCCTCATGTGTGCGTGGGTTTTCTCCGGTTCAAAAGCAGGCATTTGAGGTGACACCTAAAGGCTCCTAGTTGCGAATGTGATCGTGTGTGGTTGTTTGTGTGTCTGTGTGTTTGCTCTGTGACAGACAGGCAACCTGTCCATGGTCAGGGTGTGTCCTGCCCTCACCCACAATACGCCGGGATCGCCTCCGGCACTCCGCAACCCTGAATGGGATAAGTGGGACAGAAAATGGATGGATGTACTGCATGCTGAACCCTGCAGCTCTACTGGAGACACATCCTGAGCCACATTTTGCTCAAATGTACAAAAACAATGAGTGTCAGCTTATGTAAAAAAAAAAAAAAAAAGTATGCAGAATCACAGATCCTATAAAGTCTTTTGGAATTTCCCCTCTGGCTATTGATCCAGTGCTATAGAATTTATAATTGTAAAAAAAAAAAAGATTATTGATCGATGTCACTGGATCTAAAGACATAGAAAGATCCCATCGATTAGCAAAAGTAGATTCATCTGTAAATCTGAGTTCATTTTGATAAATATTCCAAAGGTTTTGTTTGATGTATTAATATTTTTAATGTGATATCTTTTCTGTCTCAGCCTTAAGTCCTGAACTGAAGGATAGACTTGGTCTGGTTCTGACCATCCAATCCAAAACGTATTGTTTTATTTGGACTCCTGGAGCCAGTTTGAGGTGGTTCATCTGATTAGGATGCCTTCTGGTCCCCTCCCATTAGAAGTTTACCAGACTGGTACTCAGCTTTATCAGAGAGGGCACGTGAATTCAGAGTTCTTGAAGATTCATCTGAGATTTAAATGTGGCAGGAAACTCAGCAACCTTCTTGAGAGTGAGATGAAAAATCTTCACATCCGATGTTGGCAGGTGTCAAACCAAGTAGTTTTCCGTCATTGTCCTCAAGAGCAAGTTGTTGAATCTGATTTGTCGTCTTGGCAGAATGCAGCACGCAGAAAGTGTACAAATGCGATGTGTGCAACTACACCAGCTCCACGTACGTCGGGGTGAGGAACCACCGCAGGATCCACAACTCGGACAAGCCTTATCGGTGAGTGTCAGACGGCCGTCCCCCTCTCATCGGAGGTTATCCTTGGTTTTAAAGAATATTTACACTTGGAACCTGTTTACATGGTGTATCAACTCAACATGTTGTTTTAGCTTTTTGTTTCAGAAAAGTTTCACTTTTACATTTTTTCTTAGTGTTCACCCACTACAGCTGTGGCATTTCAGAAAAGTTTTGTTTTCTCCCATTTGTGCAGAGACTTTGGCCCCCGTTTACACGTCAACAGAAACGATTGTAAAGGCAAAACTTTCTTCCCTTTGAACAACAGCAATGGTCGGACACAGAGACACAACTGGAGGCTACAGAGCCCTGTTACTGCACATGTGCGTTCTCCGTGGTGGCATGACTCCCAGTCCGTATTCTAGTTTCACCATCCATATTGGTAGTTTTATAGTTGATTGTCCTCTAATAGCATCCAATTCATCATCTATCCATGTGAATGTACAAATGTACTCTTGATTACCATTTATAGTGTATTGTTCTCTGCACGCATTTATGTGGTTTCATCACAAAAACAAGCAACAGCACCCTCCGGTGGCCTGGCATACTAACTACATCATTGTTTAGTATGTCTGCTGCTGCTGCTGCTATGTAAACGCAATATTTTTCTTTAACGGATGAGGTGTTGTCACTTTAAACATTGTTGTGTCAACTGGGACAGAGGTGGAGTGTTTTCACAAAGTTTCCACCTTGGGAGCTGTTTTCAAAAAGATGTGTTTTCAGTGGCTCTGAGGATTGTCTTTGTGTGAACTGATCCTCAAAGCACAACAAAAGTTTACCATTTTCACTTGAAAACGTCCGGGAAGAGTTCATCAAACGGCCTTGGAAACGCTTTTACACACTCACTTGCAGTGGCATTGGAGTTCATTAAGGACTGTTTTACTATCAGAAGCTTCAGGAAGCTTTATAACGACATGCAAATCAACTCTGTCAGCAAAGCCTCGAGTCATCCGTCGCTCATTACGGAGTTCACAGGTGTGTCTTAAAGTCGTCAGCTGAATGAGAACAAGATTTCCCAATCATTAGTTTAAAAAAAAAATCTTCACGTACTCCTTGGCTTCACAATATTCCCACAAGAGGAGCGCGCGGCGGCTGGTTTCCCTCATTTTCATTCAGCTGGAAAGCGGCGCTGCAAAACAAATGGGCCTTTTTATTTGTTACTCACGGGAAGCTCAGTAGAGAAAAGTGGAGACGCCACTCCTCCGTTAATAATCTGGACTTTGTGTCATCGCTGAGGAGGACTGTCAGTCACATATCGGAGGAGTCTTTTCTGTTTGTCTCAGAGGAGAAATGAAACCAAAGGGGATTAAAACACAACCTGAACAAGTGAAGATAACAAACACAGCAGGAAGATCCAACAATTTGTTCTGAGCTTGTGATTTCCTGTCTAAAAACAGCTGTGCAGGGGGAGGTTAACATGTAGCATCTGGCTCAGATTATTCAGGCTTTAAACCAAAAGCTTCCTTCTTGTGAGGAACAGTGGAGAACCAGCCGTCTGTGATCAATTGGAGTTGCAACAGACTTCCAGTCAGTGGATTATAAAGTCATAAAGTAAGTAATTACAAGAAGATGGTGACTAATTCATCAAGAGCACATGCCTCATAAGTCATGGAGTGAAATAACAAATGTGAAATCAGCTTCAGCCACCAGTCAAGCTGATGGAAGAAAAATGTTCCGTCTCTCATTGAGATTGATGATTAAGCGAATTGGAGAAAAATTGATGCTATAGAGAAACATGAAGGAAAGGAAATCAGCCAATAACCAAGACTTGTTGAATCATCTTTCCATAGATTTTTATTATTTTAAGGCAACCTTTTATTTACTAGTGCACCAGTTTGGTTATGTCATATTATCTGGAAGTCGTTTAAAAAAAAAAAAAACAACCAAACAAACCCTTTTTTTCAAATTTGACCATTTTTTCTCCATTTGTCATGCTAACTGTTATAAAAGCTGTTCGACGTGATGACCTGCTCACCTCGCACCTGTTACTGGATGTAACTAATTTTTAGTTTTTAGTTATTTTACTTGGATACAAACTGTAAATGACCCTTTGTTTTAGATTAAACAGTTCTGGGTGATCAGAATCAGCTTTATTGGCCAAGTATGTTTAACTTACAAGGAATTTGACTTTGGTAGACTGTGCTCTCTTGTACAATGACAACATAAAATAATACCAATAAGTAAAAAATAGAAAGAAGTAATTAGACACTTCAGCAGTTCAATTAAAAACAGTTCAAGGTCAAAAACGCAAAACTTGAAATGTTCCTGGGAAGTATGTTTAGTGTCATTTAGCATTGTTGCTAAATGTGTCAGGAGACCAAACATGACTTTAAAAGTTTAGTTGGATGGTTACGAAGAATTGAAATAGTCTTCTAGCTAACAGATCACACTATATTCAGAGCTGCTTTTTACAAAGTGTCAAAAAAAATTCTCATTGATAAGTGAGTTGTGTCTTTCTCTATTTGGTGTTAGCACTGTTTCTTTTCAAGAGTTTCAGTGTAATCCTGAGAAGAACTATCAGGTCAGCGGAGTCTGTGCAGATTTGAGGTTTAATTACACTCATCAACCTCTGACCGTTCCAGGTTATTTGTGCTTCAAGTACGCTCATAACAATCGATGTAGCTGAGCCAAATTTCTCTGTAAGAGGTACGAGCTTTAAAGAAAATATAAGATATGTCCCTCCAAGCTAAATGTAACTGATGTTTGTGCTTTCATCAAATTTTCTTTCAAGTGAGGTTGAATTCTTCATTTCTGATGAAATGTGCTTGTCACTTCAACCACTAGATGGCACTACCGGCCTTCT